>JAKUCM010008597.1:0-18707 GCA_023374145.1 Lepidium sativum | reverse complement strand
AGAATTAAAGATGAGAAGGGAAAAGAAATCAAAAACTTAATAATGGGTAAAGAGATCATCTTCCCCTAGAGCCTCCAACAATCCTACCTTTCTCTCAAGAGCACAACAAAAGCTTAAAGAAATGAAAAATTGAATCAAAAATAATAAAGATGGTGATATTTCTCTCTTTTTATAGTACTTATATGCTTAAAATTAGGGATCAAAGCCCAAAATCCCAAAGCCTAGGAATGTGATTTCGTGGACAATTTGGTGCGACTTGGGAGGCATCGATCACTTGTGGTCGCGTGGATGGTCGAAGGTGAGTGTTTCCCAACATGTTTGGATCGACCTACCAAATTCGACTTCAAGGTCAATGGCCCTTGCACTAAAGAGCTTCAATGTAATATTTGCGGCATAATGACATATGTTGAGTAAATTCTTTGTATTTTTCTAACCGCTTGTCCAAATGCCTTCAAAACAACTATCAAATGAAAGTTAACTCTTGTGGATATATTGTGTCCAAATGTCAACCAATTCTGTTCACGTGACTTCATAGATAACCCTCTTTAAGCTTATTATAATGTATTTGCCAAAGGCATTGTCAACTAATATGTTCAATGTTCTCAAACACCAATTTTCCTTATTTTTTATGCATTTTACCTCATTCCATTGATTTTCTACCCGTCACCAAGTCCCTAAGTCTCCAAGTCTTCATACATAGCTACAAATCACCTAAAATGACTCAAAATGAGAAAATATGTGAATCGATATATCTAAACCTCTAAAATGCAAAACCAAATAAAACTTTAAAAAACATAAATGAATGTGACTAGAATCTCATCTACAAAATCCAATTGATGCATACAAGACTAGAATCTCATCTACAAAAGTACACAAAAATCAAATTCTAACCAAAGCTATACTAATCCCAACAATGATCCTAATTTCTACCCTTTCTCACAAGGTTTTTCTCATTTATTTCCATTCAATTGGATCAACTCAAAACTTCACTTAACACTATGGTTCTCCAATATTTTCATTCTTTTTGTTTCTCATTCTTTTCTTTTATTCCCAAGAACCACTTATACTTTTCATTCCTCCAAAACCTTTTACTAGATTAACTTCACTTTACTTCACGTATAACGTTTCTCTCCTAATAATTCCTTTGAACATTCCTTTTTTTGCAATCCCTTTTAAAATCCTTTTTCAATCATTCCTTTTAAGCTTTAAACACAAATAAAACCATGCCCAATATCAAGTTCCCACCTAGTCCTATTCGATTAATAAAACGTAAAACAAAACTACATGAGAAACCATTCTTGTCAGCTCAAACCTAACATTTTATACCAAACTCATTCTGATAATAAGACCTTAAACACACAACAAACAATGATGACTAGATAGAAGGCTAGAATAAGGGTTTGGAAACCAATCCATTAAATGAACCGGCTACTTGGTTCACAAAGGGTGGTACAATGATGAAATAAATCCAAGTATGTATGTGTAATCCATGAGTTCAAATGTAATGCATAGACATGATAATTGCAAGTCAAGATTATGTTCTAATAACTAAGTAAAGGCTTCAAATCATAATATGTTTCAACCAAGGTGAACCTAAAATCAAGAATTCTAAACATGGATCAATTTTACCTTTTAACAAGCAATTTATACATCAAACAATTAGTAACTTGGGCATTGAACCTAGCAAATGGATCATCAAGCATTAAAAAGGCTATAAAATCATTGCTTATGATTCTCAAAAAGCAATCCTAAATGAAATGTAAATGCAACTATATGTATGTTATGTTCAAATATGTATATTCAAGACTCAAAAGAATTGAAAAAAAAAAAAAAAAACTTAAATCAACATTAGTAACCAACTGGTCCCCTCCTTCGAACTTACTTCTCACCGTCTCGGTGAGAAAGTTAGGACATGAAGCAAGAACCATCAAAAGAAATGCAAACTAAGAGAAAGAAAAACTAAAAATATAGACAAAAGCAGTGATTTGGTACCTTCTTAGGAGTTTAGACTCATTCGATTGGTCATCATCTTAGCCGGATCAGGGTTGGAATGGATGAAATGGACTTTTCTTAACAATTGGTCGCAGCTGTCTGGTAAGGTTTCATCGATGGGGATGGTTGAGATTATGGCGACTAGTATGGTCATCGAGTGTATGGTCAACGAGGTGAATCTTGGATAGATGAGGTCGAGAGGTTTGGATCGAGCATCTGATCGATGGAGCCGGTTACGGCCCTTTGGTGTCGGGTTGGTCATTGATCGTTTGGTCGAAGATGCTTCCTTCTGTGCGTTATCATTGAACCAACCACATCGAACGTTTCATCAATTCTTAATCCAAATCTTCTCCTTCTAAGTGCCATCCACGTGACTCAACTCCTTGTTTAAGCACTTCATCCCCCTAGACAAAAAACATCACAAAAAACACACCAAAACATACCAAACCCAAGCAACATAAAGAAAAATTTAAAACTACTCACAAAGGATACCATGGGATTGCCACCCAAGTGAGTTTTTTTTATGTATCTCAAGCTTGACATTAGGCACCGTTTTTTATACGGTGATGGGATCAGAGAGTGGAATATTATTCTCCACAAATGTGTCTGGAGTGTAAACTACTTTTACTTTTCACGAAAGGAGTGTGGTATGAGCTTAGATATCCAGGATCATACTCATTATAGAACCATCACCCAAATTCATTCATCCTAGGCTCCTCAAAGAATAGCAACTTCCAACGATCATCAATACTCAATTCCATGGTGAAGACTATACCAAGATGTTTACTAAATGGTTGTTCCTTTGGAGTATGCGTGTCGTAACTCTCTTGTCCTTCCAATCTCAAGTCCAGAAAGTTGTAAATGTATTATTTTTTAAAGATTGCGGAAGGGTAAGCTTCTTCATGGTTATACGCTATGTCCCAAGATTGACATGTCTCACCATATTTGTATTTTTATTCTTGAAAAAAGTTTCAATATAGAAGGTCTTCTTGATACGTGGGTGTGCTTTCATAACCATGATAGCTAGTGGGATTGATAACACAAGTTTTAATCTTATATCCTATTGCAAGTGCACAACAAACATAACAGTATTTAGTGGTTGAATTTCTCAGAGAACCAGATTACACTTTCGACTTCTATCGAATCGCAAGCTATATTAATCAAAATAATAGAAGTAAATACTAAAAACTTAAACGCGAATGTAATCAAATGAATAAAGCAATCAGATGTCGGGTATTCATTGAGGAGTTAGAACTCTAATCAGGGAAACTATTCAGGAACAATTTTGAGCATATTCTCGTCTTGAACATAAACAAAGATAAACCAACTCTCGTTGAATCTACCCCTCTACTAATAATCTAAAGGTCCTAACTCTCGTTGGTTTCAAATTACAAGTAGGCTTTATCGCTTAGGTTCAATTACCCATAACCCAACCTAGCATCAACTCTCATTGGTAGTGAAGGAATTGCTCTTCTAATCTAGTTCTAGTTCTTAACAATCTTCTGGAAAGTTAACAACCTAAAATCATCGACTAGGTGATCAGGCTAATCTATGCATTGAACTCAAATATTAGAAGGAAAATCATCTATTCGTCAATCATATTTGTTTCCTAACAATGAATTCTAAAACCCTAGAATCCCTAAAATCCGATCTAAGATCTACTCAGACATAGAACAATGAATCAAGCAAATCATGATGAACTAAACTGAAATTGCATAAATAAAGAGAAATATGATTCATAAATTCTTCTCAAGTGTGAAGAGATCTTCTTCCTTTCTTACAAACTCTCAAGCTTCTGTAAAAATCGTTCTTTAACAACTCAAAGACGCCTCTATAAATAAAGAGTATTTATAGGTCCAAAACAAGAGGTGAAAAATCGTGAAATTAGGTTTCTTCGAAGGGCATCGATCAATCGATCCTTGTGTTGATCGATCGATCTTTGGATATTGAGTCCATCTCTCAGAAGCCAAGTCGTTCTTCAGATTGTGCATATATTCTTTGTTAAAGCACTGATCGATCAACACTTATGTTGATCGATCAATCCTTCCTCTCGTGAAGAATACCAGAAAATGCTTCAAACTCCTCCAAAGTCCACCTTCAATCATGATTCCAACTCTGAACGTTTTTGACCTGAAATCTCAATAAAACAGAGACGAATTCTCCAAATATAACCGTAATAATGAGCTCAAAACTGACAAAATATGAGGAACATCAATTCCCCCAGACTTAGCTTCGTGCTTGTCCTAAAGAAAAGAAAGAAAGACTGTAGGAAGATCACATCTCATCAGACAAATGACTCTCTCCAGATTCTGCACATCAAGTCCAAAGTGATCACAAGAATATTACTCATCAAAAATGAGACCACCTTGTACTTCCCCCAGACTTAGCAAACATAACAATCTCATGTCACAATTCAAAACAAACAATCAGATTCCCCATACTGACTTCCTACTAAATCTAAGAGGCGAAAAGTTCCTACTTTTACTCTCTAGACTACCTTCAATCTGATTCCTTCTCTCTCTTTTTTCATAAAACCAATTTTTTCCAGTAAGTTGCTTCATTGAAGTTTCCTTCAGTAAGCTAATTACTAAAGTTCAATCTGCAGTCTCATTCGAGGGAATATCGATCAAGAGGCGAAAAGTTCCTACTTCTACTCTCTAGACTACCTTCAATCTGATTCCATCTCTCTCTTTTCAAAAAACCAATTTTTTCCAGTAAGTTACTTCATTGAAGTTTCCTTCAGTAAGCTAATTACTAAAGTGAAAAGGATTACATCATTGGATGTATCCTCAGAAAAGTCCAATTCACTTTAAAAACTCGCAACATCATTGGCTTAAAATGCCTGAAAATGATGGAGAGAGAAACATAACCAAACTTACAAGGAACATCTTTCATTGAGTAAAGAGAAGGAACATACATGATGTATTACCAATTCTCTTGACGAGAGGATTGAGTCTGGTTAGGTGTGAAATCAGCATGAAATCCCCTGAAAGTTGAGATGAATATGCTCTGAAATTGAGTGTTGCTTTTTCTCTAGGTTTTCCAATACTCTGATCGATTCCTGACAAATGCAAATCAAGCGATACTAAGTCCAGGATAATGCTAAGAAAATCGAAAATCAAGTAGTCTAATGTCAGTATTAAAAGATCAAAATGCAGAAATAAATGAAAGAAGTAGTCTGAAAAATCGAGAATGCAAAAGAAACAAAACAGAAAATAAGTGTTCTCCCCCATACTTACTTTACACCGTACCAGTGTAAAAATAAGTAAAAAAGAATACATAAAAATGCATAAGAAACAATAGAAAGCAAAGAAATAGTCTAAAATAAAATGAAAGTAAACTGAAACAAATGTAGGAAGTAGCCAAGAAGCTACTCAAGACTCTGGCTGTCGCGGTCGCCCGGTGCTCTGCGACAGTGAGGAAAAGGATAATCCATTGGCCGATAATCCTCATCGTCATCAGCTGCAGGTGCACTCATACAAAAAGAAGCTGGGATCCTCCTCAAAGCATCCACGATTGTCCGCTGAATCGATCTCTTCCTCCTCTCATTCTCGATTTGCGACTCTCTGAACTGCTGATCCGTGAAGTCTGGCGAGTAATGAGGTAATCCGAGTTCCTCCTCAATAAAATCAGGAAGCAGAAACCAGGAAGGTTGAGTAGCTGGAGCTGGAGGTACGAATTGAGTAGAAGTGGAAGCTCGAGCTCTCCTAGATTGGGCGCGTGGTGCGCTTCCTTCTCTTTAAACTTGCCAGAGATCTCAGGATATGATAAATCTGTCCAGAACTCCACGTTCTCTCTGTAGGTAACCGAAGTGATGTGAGGAGCTGGAAGTGTGACATACATCATCTGCGGCGTGTCATCGAAGAAAGTCCACTGCTTTTTCTCCAAAAAAGTACCCAAATATAGCCAAGGCAGCTGTATCGATCAAATCGATCCTCTGCACAACCTCTGTCGGCCCGAGATCAAATCCATGAAACATGAAAATCGGTGTCAGGAGACTACCAATCGGCTCAACCACTCCCTTCATCGGGTCACCTCTGTATTTGCGCTTGATTAGCTCATTGGCAAATAGATACCCTCAGTTGATGTCTAAAGGAGGACCTGTAGCATAAGAAGGATCTTGGTAAAGATCCGGTACCAAAGGAGAGATGGCCTTATGCAAGTACTCCAACTGAAATTTGGTTACACTGCCTGACTCCTCTTTAGCTAGAATGGTTGACCCGATGTGCTTAACAACTATCCTAATAGCAGGATTCCTGATGTGAGTAAGCTTTGAAGACTTACCCTGATACCCATCACCAGACAACAAGTACCATAGTGCATTCTTCGGAGGAGAGTTCTTCGATGGTTTCTGCCTAAGTGCATACTCATCAAAACCGTAAATCTGGCACAAGTCCTGAATGGAGATCGTATAGAGAGATCCTCTATATATGTACGTGAGGTACTGAGCATACACACAACTGTGAGGATCGGCACACATATGAAGCTCACATGCTGCTAAGAACTGCCTGATGACCTCCAGATACAGTGGATAAGCATCAAAACAAAACTTGGTCATACCAAGATTATCTAGCAGCTGAGTGACATCTTAGAGAATCCCCATCCGATGCAATGTGTCACGCCACAGGAACTTCGTTGGAATCAATGTGTTAGTCAGGATTTGATCATAGAAGCTTTCATGAAAGCTCTTCCAACCTTCTCCTTCCTTTCTGTCCTTATACACTGCTGTAGTTGTGACAAAAGAAGGACTAGCCCTGCTTGCCACATTATCAACAAAGTATTTTTGTTCCGATCTCGGCCACGGCAAACACTCACCAAGCTATCCTTGGCTAGGTGCATCATCGTACTGTTGCGATGAGTGACCGCGCTGAAGATTCAAAGATACTCGGACCTTCTTTGTGGGTTTCTTAGGTGCAAAAGTTGATGTTCGAACCATTTACAATGAAAGAACAGAGACAGAACCGAAAAAATGAGTTCGTGATCGAGAAAATTCACAAGAGTTTGATATCCTAGGCATGCAAATTTTCAGTGGTCCGATTGCTTATTCAATTAAACAAGATCAACATCCAGCAATGCATCAATCAAACTACAATCATCAAAATCAAGCCTAAATATATCGAAATTATTCTAGAAATACTCCTTCAACCTAACAAGTTATCTCTAATGGAAATTCAATGATCCAAACGACAAGAGGGGGTCAAATTCATGTAAGAATGAGGCACATGCATCAGTTAATCGATGAAAATCAACAAGAAAGCAAGTTCCCCTTTTACGCAATTCAACTTCCAAAATCAGACAAAAAATTCAAATTTAGAGGACATACGTTTACTAATCAAAGTATTCAAGCATAAAATCAGATAGATGATGAAACTCTAAGCTGATTAGGCTTTTGAATCGTCAAAACCGGATGAAAAACGAGAGAGAAATCAAGGTTTGAAAATTTTCGGAATAGAAGTTTTGCGAATTGTAACCGTCTTGCGCGTTTAAGAAGACGAACCTGGGTTACGGATCGATCGATCCTTATGTAGATCAATTTATCTATGCTCTCGCGAGCAGAGAACAATCGATCCTTACCTTCTAAGTCGGGGCAATGGATCGTTCGTAACTTCTTCTTAAATAGCTCGATCGATCTATCGTTTTCAAGTCATGCTCTGGATCATGCAGACTTCATGTTCGATCGATCCATCTTTTTCATGTCGTACTCTGGATCGTGCGGCCTTCTTGCTCGATTAGTCGGGTTATGCTTGTTCGATCGGGCTAAAGATCGTGAGGTCTTCTTGCTCGATCGTTCTTTAGGTGCTCGGTCGTGCATTGTATCGTGGCTAAACCTACTATGTGTGTTGATCGATCGATCGTTGAGTGGATTGCTCGATCATTGCTTTCGACAGCTTCCTACTTTGAACAAAAACACAAAAACAAAAATGAAATCAAACTAAAACGAAAAACGAAAAACAAACTACCTAATAGTGGGTTGCCTCCCACTTAGCGCCTTTTTTACAGTCATTAGCTTGACTCAGATGCCATTCAGATGGCGGAACTGCTTGAGTGAGGTTTGCTCTCTCCTCGGACACTAATCTCCTCAGTGATGAACTTCTTCAACTGTTCATCTTTCTTGTGGATTGTCCTTCCTGAAGCATCCAGGAATACAACAGTTCTATCGTAACATATCTCCTTGACCGTGTAGATTCCAAAAGCATCAAAGCGAGGACTACCTACAAAAACCTTATTAACATCATAGTTGCAGAATTGGTCAAGACGATAAGGGATACAAGTGTCTTGATGTTCAGCTGAGTCCCTCTCATGTTCACGGAACAACTCAAAATCCTCATCACAGTCACTGTCTTCTTCACCATATACTGCAACCTGAGTCAATTATTTAGTGCTCACTTGTTTCCCTACATCATCTCGAATCATCGCACAGAAATCACTCGATGAAGCTCGAATAGGATATGAAACATCCTTGTCCACATGCAACACGACTCTCTGACTTAGGAAGTCTAACTTAGCCCCACCTGTATTGAGGAATGGCCTTCCCAATAAGATCGGAACAGCTCCTTCTCTTGCCATTTCAACAACAGTAAAGTTTGTAGGATCTTGCAATTCTCAACCAGAAGAGTGAATTCAACAAGTCTTACTCTAGGTACCTTAGAAGATGCATCTCCAAAAGAAATCAATGATTGATGCTCCTGCATTAGCTCAACACCGAGTTTCTGCATAGTCTGCAAAGAGATCACATTTATACTAGCTCCAGAATCACACAAGGCATAGCTGAAAACTAGATGTCCAACCCGACAAGGTACAATGAACTCTCCTTGATCTTCTATCTTCATGAGGTCCTTAGGGTATGGAATAGGAGTGTTGTACTTACTCTCAACTGCACTCCCTACTTCAGAATTGACCACATTGCAAGATTCATTGGGATTCTTCTCACCCTTCCTAGGTAAAGCTCCTTGTGGACGTCTAATAGCCTCAACAGTGTGAGCAACTTGGGTGTCTATCTTCTTGATATGCATAGAAACTGACTCAAACTTCCCATTCAGTTCATTGTAGATGTTGTCCATCTTAGCATTAAGCTCCCTGGTAGTCTTTTGTTGCTGAACAACAAGTTGCTTAATCAAGGCCTTAATCTCTTTGTTTGACGTTCCTGAAGTTGCTGCTGGAGGCTGTTGCTGCATCGGCGGTGGTACATATGGCTTATATGGCCTTTGCCAGTTACTTCCTCCTCCATTCGGAACAAATGGCTTCTGATTACTCCATCTCTGACCTGAATTCGGAATGAATGGCTTTCCCTGAAAAGGCGATCCTTAAGGCAATGTAGATGCTGGAAAAGTAACATCCCGAGGGTTCTCAACGTTAATGCTCCTGTAGGAAAGGTAGTTCGGGTTCTGTTCCCTGTTCTGCCATTTAACATAATCGACCTCTCTTTGGTCTTGAGAATCAGCCGAATCATCTTGAACCTGAGCCACTTCTTTGTTATCCTCAACATGATTCACACTCCTCTGATTACCCTGATTTGCTCGGATCAGAATATCCAACTTTTCAGCAATGTCGTCAATCCTCTGAATCTCCACGTTGTTTACCTTCCTAGTTCGATCATATTCTGGACAATGACTACCAGAACTTGCAGCCAAGTTATCAATCAGAGTGAAGGCTTTGTCCCTAGTGTTAGTCATAAAGTCCCCAGAGATTTCTTGTACTCCCACTCGATTCCACTATAGAAAGTGTTGAGAAGCTGCTCATCCGAGTACCCATGGTGTGGAAAATCTCGCTGATACTCCTTGAAACGTTCCCATGATTCATTCAGAGATTCCCCAGATCGTTGCTGAAACGATGAAATCTTGCTCCTGAGAGCTGCAGTCTTGGACTTAGTATAAAACTGATCAAGAAACGCTGCTTGAACCTGAGCCCATGTGGTGAGTGATCCTGGAGGTAATGAATGCAACCACCTAAAAGCTCTGTCTGAGAGTGAATGATTGAAAAGCTTACACTTCACATAATCAGCAAATATACCATTAGAGCTTGTGGTGCCACATATGTCTTTGAAATTCTCTATGTGATCCATAGGATTCTCGCCTGAAAGTCCATTGAAGACATACTGCTTAACCAACCCAATAAGCAGAGGTTTGATCTCATAATCATTCCTTTCAATCGCAGGAGGTCGAATAGCTGAGCAATATTGGTAGTGGGTGTGTGGAGTGTCATTTCACTTATTGCTCTGCGTTGAGAAGGCTCTCGTGCTCTCCTAATCTTAGACAATTCTCTCTGCAATTGCTGTACCATTGTGGCCATATCCTGCGGATTCTGTACTTGATTCTTTGGAGGATTCATATTCCTAGCTCTTTGGTTTTCTCTTTTAACTCTCACAAGCACTTGATTATCCAAGTTGAATAGATTTTCTGAACCTTGACTTCTGGTCATACACCTAAAAAAAATGAACAAAAACGAACAAAAGAAAAACGTAAGTAACAATATAGACTTGAAACTGTAAATAGAAAATCACAAGGATCCTAATTGCTCCCTGGCAACGGCGCCAAAAACTTGATAACACGAGTTTTAACCCTATATCCTACTGCAAGTGCACAACAAACGTAATAGTATTTAGGGATAAAATTTCTTAGAGAACCAGATTACACTTTCGACTTCTATCGAATCACAAACTATATCAATCAAAATAAGAGAAGTAAATACTAACAACTTAAACGCGAATGTAATCAAATGACTAAAGCAATCGGATGTTGGGTATTCATTCATGAGTTAGAACTCTTGTCAGGGAAACTATTCAGGAACAATTCTGAGCATATTCTCGGCTTGAACATAAACAAAGATAAACCAACTCTTGTTGAATCTACCCCTATACTAATAATCTAAAGGTCCTAACTCTTGTTGGTTTCAGATTACAAGTAGGCTTTATCGCTTAGGTTCAATTACCCACAACCCAACCTGCATCAATTCTCGTTGGTAGTGAAGGAATTGCTCTTCTAATCTAGTTTTAGTTCTTCACAATCTTCTGGAAAGTTAACAACCTAAGATCATCGACTAGGTGATCAGACTAATCTATGCATTAAACTCAAATATTAGAAGGAGAATCATCTATTCATCAATCCTATTTGTTTCCTAACAGTGAATTCTAAAACCCTATGATCCCTAAATCCAATCTAAGATCTATTCAAACATAGAACAATGAACCAAGCAAATCATGATGAATTGAAACTGAAATTGCATTAATAAATAGAAATAGGATTCAAAAATTCTTCTCAAGTGTGAAGAGATCTTCTTCCTAGCTTACAAACTCTCAAACTTCTGTAAAAATTGTTCTTCAAAACCTCAAAGACGCGTACTAAAAATAAAATAGGAAAAGAGTATTTATAGGTTTCAAAACAAGAGCTGAAAAATCGTGAAATTAGGTTTCTTCGAAGGGCATCGATCGATCGATCCTTGTGTTGATCGATCAATCTTTGGATATTGAGTCCATCTCTCAAAAGCCAAGTCATTCTTCAGATCGTGCGCATATTCCTTGTTAAAGCACTGATCGATCGATCCTTGTTTTGATCAATCGATCCTTCCTCCCGTGGAGAATACCAGAAAATTCTTCAAACTTCTCCAAAGTCCACCTTTAAGCTTGATTCCAACTCTAAACGTTTTTGACCTGAAATCTCAATAAAACACAGACGAATTCTCCAAATATAACCGTAATATTGAGCTCAAAACTGACAAAATATGAGGAACATCAGGGATCCCAAGCTATCTCTTTACCTTGAACTTCACAATACGCCTTCCACATGGAGGCTAAATACGAAGCCATGCTTTGTTCTATGTGATTGTACATTGCAGAAGAACAAACACTTGAAAGAAAGTTAGTTACCGAAACAAAAGAAAAAAGGCTATAGTCTTAAATCTAATTCAAAACGTAATGGAAATTGCATTGATTCCTTGGCAACGACGCCATGCAAGCGTTTTTTAGTGTGTGTAAACAATCAATTAATAATCAACAAATGCTAAACAACTATCATTTAAAGCCTTTGAGGTTCGAATCAACAGAAAATCTAGAATTGGCAACAATAGGACTATGATAATTAAGATTTAAGCTATAGCAATGGGTATTGGGAATTTGAAACTAAAAGACTAAACATAAAGGAAAAGACAATCAAGAATAAACATAAAGGAAAAGACAAATACAATGAACAAAGAAAAAAATCAAAACTAGCAATAGGCTACTAAATAGACAATTGATCAATGAGAATGACAATCAAATCAGT
This sequence comes from Lepidium sativum, assembly GCA_023374145.1. NCBI lineage: Eukaryota > Viridiplantae > Streptophyta > Magnoliopsida > Brassicales > Brassicaceae > Lepidium > Lepidium sativum. The sequence continues at coordinate 6,459 of JAKUCM010008597.1, read as the reverse complement.
ACGCAAAGAGTCTCATTAAGAAAACTAGACTAACCCACTCTCATGGCATTAACTTCTATCTTAGACAATGAACCAAGCTAAATTTTCATTTGCCAATCCAAAGTCTAAGAAACTTTGAAAACGAGCTCACTATGACCACTAATCCCCAAAGCATCATTTCTCAAAGGCTATGGAAGAAAAGCCCACAACAGAATTTCTTTGCTGAAGATGGAGGGGAATTGGTGGTTACAAAAACTAAGACAATTTGCTAAAGATGATTATGAATTGATTCCATGATTAGATAAAAGAATCTAATCTCTGGTCATCAAACTACTTGTCTTGTCAACTCTTTATCATGTATAGGAAATCAAGAATTCATTGAATTGATGGATCAATTTGATTTATCTATAATTACCTTCAGATCTATTAGACATGTATTTAATAAACAAATGAGAAAGAGGGTTCTTGAGGAGTGGAAATAATGGATCGATGGTTTACTTAGGTTTAATGGATGACTTAACAAAACTTATACATAGCTGATCTCTAGGTATCTAGTACTGTTGAATCCATTTTCATGGCAATCAATCTCAAAGATGCAATCAAGTATCAGCTGACCCTATTAAGCATTGTAAAACTTAACATGCATGAAGAAATAACTTAATATAGCCAATAAATATTGTAAACAATCAATCCCTTGAGTTATGAATGTAAGTCTCTCAAATGATTAAGTTAGAAATTTTATCTAAGCTTATTTCAAATGATCGGGATGAAAAAAAACATTAATTAGCATCAATCCAGAGAAACAAATATCCACACTAATCTAACACATTTTTTGAAGAATCCTAGATAATATACTGAGTAATCATTAAGAACATAAACAACTCAAAATTCATAATAAACAATATAATCACAAAGCTAAGAAAGAAATAAACGACAAAAATTGAATTAAAATCACATATGTAATGAGTTTTGGGCCTGTAATTACAAATATAGAAAAAGTTTTATTTGTTCTATCACAAAAAGACAATAAAACATAGACCAATGTATAGTGATATAAGAGGAGTATTTATACTCACATTCCATTAACCCTAACAAGTCCAAAAATAAAAAGTCAATAAAAGTTTTTCAGAGGCGTCTAACTCGACTACATGAATACAACTGAGTAATCGAGCTGTAGGAATTGCATGATCTAGCCACCAACTCGACGTTGTGGTTAGACAAGCTACATCCAAATTATTCATTATTTGCTCTTTTTCAGCTCTAAAGTGTGTCTTCTTGTCAAGTTTAGCTGGTGCCTTTCACCTCTAGTCTGGTTTAGTGTTTAAAGGGCCCAAATGCTCCTAAAAACAACTCCAAATACAAAATATATTCGATGTCAATGCAAACGAACCTAAAAGGACTTCAATATGTGCACAACAAACGTAATAGTATTTAGGGGTTGAATTCCTCAGAGAACAAGATCACACTTTCGACTTCTATCGAATCGCAAGGTATATCAATCAAAATCAGAGAAGTAAATACTAACAACTTAAACACGAATGTAATCAAATAATTAAAGCAAAAGGATATCGGGTATTCATTCAGGGGTTAGAACTCTTGTCAGGGAAACTATTCAGGAACTAATCTGATCATATTCTCGGCTTGAACATAAATTAAGATAAACCAACTCTCATTGAATTCACCCCTCTACTAATAATCTAAAGGTCCTAACTCTCATTGGTTTCAGATTACAAGTAGGCTTCATCGCTTAGGTTCAATTACCCACAATCCAACCTAGCATCAACTCTCGTTGGTAGTGAAGGAATTGCTCTTCTAATCTGGTACTAGTTCTTAACAAACTTCTAGAAAGTAAACAACCTAAAATCATCGACTAGGTGATCAAGCTAATCTATGCATTAACCTCAAGTATTTGAAGGAGAATCATCTATTCATCAATCTTATTTGTTCCCTAACAGTGAATTCTAAAACCCTAGAATCCTTAAATCCGATCTAAGATCTACTCATACATAGAAATATGAACCTAGCAAATCATGATGAACTCAAACTGAAATTGCATTAATAAATAGAAATAGGATTCAAAAATTCTTCTCAAGTGTGAAGAGATCTTCTTCCTAGCTTACAAACTCTCAAACTTCTGTAAAAATTGTTCTTCAAAACCTCAAAGACGCGTACTATAAATAAAATAGGAAAAGAGTATTTATAACTTTTTTTAAAAAAGCTGAAAAATCGTGAAATTAGGTTTCTTCGAAGGGCATCGATCAATCGATCCTTGTGTTGATTGATCGATCTTTGGATATTGAGTCCATCTCTCAGAAGCCAAGTCGTTCTTCAGATCGTGCGCATATTCCTTGTTAAAGCATTGATCGATCGATCCTTGTGTTGATCTATCGATCCTTTCTCCCATGGAGAATACCAGAAAATGCTACAAACTTCTCCAAAGTCCACCTTCAAGCATGGTTACAACTTTGAACGTTTTTGACCTGAAATCTCAATAAAACACAGACGAATTCCCCAAATATAACCGTAATAATGAGCTCAATATCGACAAAATATGAGGAACATCAATGTTGCAAACACTGTATGAATCAATGCAAACAAATCGTACAGATCAATTTGCAGCCGCGTTTGATCATATTGTGGTCGAGGATAAAGCAGAATAGGTCGAGAATAAACATGAGAAGAAAAATGTGGTGTGCTAGACATTGTTCACAAAGATTGAACAAATCAAATAAAATAGAAGACAGGTATCTCGTTAGTATAATAGAAAAAACTTATTGAAGAGAATCGAAACCTTTATCTGAAAGAATATGTAAGACTCTGATACCATGTCAAGATACAAAGTAAGATAAGAACTGATCCTTATTGATATTGGTTGAGGTAGAATCCCTTATATACATTTTGTTAGTTGACCTAGTTACTTGTAGGTCACGACCAAAACTGGTTTGACCTCTCCCCTCTGGATTTTTCATATCTGTTACATTTATTTCAAAAAATGCTCTAGTTCCCGTTTGTTTGGAATTATGATTTCTAAGGAGGAGATTACTATTCTTTTCCACTAAGATCAGTGTCACGATGAACTCAGAAAATCGTTTGTGTTTGCAATTCCTATATAATTCTTGCACTACACAACATTGTTTTTGAATTGTGAGGAGAGTGTTTTCAAACATTTCTGCTTCGGTAATAGACTTTACATTGTATTTCAACTGTGAACCTATCGTGAAAATAGCAGAAATTGATCATCCACTTTCTCAAAATCCTGAAATCTTAAGTTTTTTCAATTCTTCTAAGGCGTGTAGAAGAGTAATTTATCTCTGATTGTCAAACCACCATTTTAGAGCTTGCCAAATCTCTGTTACGTCTTTTATGTGTTCATAGTCATGCGTCACATTTTCATCCACATGTTTTTCCAGGAAAATTATCATTTTCATTTTATCTTTTATATGCGTGATTTTTTTTTTATTGTCTCCCATGATTCTTGGAACATAATATAGAGTTCAACATCGGTGGTCCATAAAAATTATTTGCTCGAGTAATTTTTTGAGATGGAAGTTTGAATTTTTCAATATTTACCATTTCGTTTTGTGATTAGGAAATATAAAAATAGCATTTAGCATTAGCAATATGATGATGTAGTCATCCATATTTGAGATGACCATAATAACAACATATAAATTAATTTTGAATATTTAACAAATATACAAAGAGCAAATCACTTTGGTGGCCAAGCTGCTTTATATATATTAAATTTTATACCGATCAAAGTTTAATATTTAATATATATAAGAGAAGTGAATATTTTGACGATCAAACCATCTTATATATATTAAATATTATATTGATTAAAAGCGGTAATGATGATAATATGTTATAAAATTAAAATAATAGTAACCTGATTATACCGGTATGATTTTCAGAATTCTAGAGTGATAATTCGAGAGAAATATGAGAGAGAAACTTTTATTATTAAATTTTTGATATGAATTATAACTATTAAATATACGTTTTTATATATACTAGTTTACAGTGGAGTTCGTATATAGACTAGGTTATTGGGGTCCACACGAATATAAGAAGTCGACACATATACATAACTGTAGTTTACATGATTACTACTCATCTCCAACATTTGTCAAATTGGACGATGACTAATGCATTAGTGATGACTAATGCTTTTGATCTGATCACATGTGGACTTCTTATATCTTTGATAACAGTTGGCCCATTTTTGGGGATATCCCCAAGAAAGATGTTGAATAAAAACATTACTCCATACCAAAATAATGACGACAACATGCTAAGAAAAAAGTCATCTTAATAGCCTCTTTTCCAGCCGAGGCATTGATTGTAGTTGCACTCTAAGTAGTAGATGAAGCTGAAGACGGGAAGGCAATTAAAGGGAACTTGCGGCAAACTTCAATACCGGTTGATTCAGCTGAGTAGTATTGATCATCATCTCCAACTGGTCTAACCTTGACTCTCCAGTTAAAGCGGTTCACAAGGTTTGCCAAGGTCACTTCAGTTAACGCCAATGCAAACCCTATTCCAGGACATAGCCTTCTGCCCGATCCGAATGGAATGAATCTGAAATCTTGTCCTGAAAAATCCAAAGCTACATTCAAATGTCTCTCTGGCTTAAACTCTTCTGCATCCCATCCCCATGCCGCGGTGTCTCGATGGATCGCCCAAGCATTGATGATTACCTGCACAACAACGTATAGTTACGTTACATATTTTGTTCTCTATGCATTATATATTTATTTATTTATATGTACCTGCGTGCCAGCGACAATGTCATATTCTTTCAGTTTGACATCTTCACTAAGTTTTCTAGGAATTAACAATGGGCCAGGAGGATGGAGTCGAAGGACTTCTTTGACCACAGCTTTTAGGTATTTCATATTCTCAACTTCTTCTTCTGATACATATGACTTATGTCTCGAATATGTTCGGATCTCGTCTTGGAGTATTTTCATAGACTTTGGGTGTCTTGTAAGAAGCATCATTGCCCAATCAACGACCGTGAAAACTGTTGTCGTTCCTCCTAAGAAAATATCCTATAAAACAAGCACAAATTTTCATGTTTACTAACATTGTTATTAGATCAACTTTATGAAGTTATAATTCTTAGGTGAAAAATGGTTTGGTCATAATTACCAAAATGATGAGTCTGATGTCGCTTCTATCAAGCTCGAATCCATCTGTCTTCTCTCTTTGAATTCGTAACAACATATCAACAAAATCAAGTGTCTCTTTACTCTCACCTTCATCTACATGTTCCTGCACTACTCTTTCTAGAAATTCCGCAAACGTTTTGCCTACTTCCACCATTGTACGATCCAAGCCACGGATTTTATCTATCCAGGCCAAACCCGGGATGTAATCCCCGACTGGAAATGCGCCTAGAAGCTCCATGATAGTTCTCATTTGGTTTTCAAAATCCCTAGTGTTTTCTTCACGGCCATATTTTCGTCCCATAGCAATTCTACATATCACATTGTTTGACATATTAAGGAGGAATTCACTTACATTTACTGGCGAAGAAGAAGAACTCGCTTTCTCAATCTTCTCCATCATTGCGATTACCTCCTCTTCTCTAACATTCTCAAAGGACCTAACCATTTTCTTGCTGAGGAGATGTATACTGCATAAGCTCTTCACCCAATGCAGATTTTATAAAATGAATAAATTATTCCTTTTTTTTTTCATAAAAAGAACAAGTTTCATCAGTAAACAAAAGACAAATTATTCTTAATTAGATAAGAAAGAGAAGAGTATATTAATCTACGTTGGAACTCGTCAGGGAAGAACAAAGGGAGCAAAACTGAAACTCAAATACAAGAAAAAGAGAAGTAAGAGCAGATCTAAAAGCCGAAGATTGCTTCTTCCGAACTTGAGCGTATTAGCCACCCGCATCGTTACAGATTAATTGATGGGTACACTCAGCTTTAACTCTGTGGCTTCAACAATTGTGCAACTAAGTGTTGAAAATCAAACTCTCAAAATGAGAGAGAGAAGAAAGAATCAGAGTCCCAAAGAAGATGATTCTCTTATATTTATTCTGATTTGTCTTTTGTTACTTTTTTTTCCATCTTTCTATTATCTTTACGTCTAGGGTAATATAAAATAGAGAAAAAGCATTGAAAAATTACTTAAATAGAGTAAATATTTCAAAATTAGTAGAATAGTTTATTAAATCTGTAATATACTGTCCTTTTTAATGAGTAAACAAAAATGTAATTACGAAATTGTCATTAATGAAACTTGCTACGTCAGCCGTCTGTTTCTTACGAACTCTACTAGATTAATTAATGCAACGTGAAAGAGTTGATCATACTTTGGTAGAGATAACATGTTATAATGTAGTGTATGGTAAAATTATAGATAGAGTTCATTTTCCTAATTAAAATATAAGTTGTTATCAATGGTAGAGTTGATAATACGATAATGTAGTCTATAGCAACGTTATAGATGATCCGTGCT
>JAKUCM010008596.1:0-11606 GCA_023374145.1 Lepidium sativum | reverse complement strand
GCAATGCTTGTGTGCTTTTATATTTTATTGTTATAGCGCTTCTTGTTTTTAAATTAAAATGATGATAAGGCAATTTACGTGCTATAGTAGTTCTTTCTACAATTATAATTATGCAATGTTGTATTGTATATTGTTACATCATTGACATATGCTCTATTAAAAATGTGATAGCTAATTATCATTGCTATGATATTAGATTATAAGCTTTGTTTTTATGTGTTATTATATATATATATATATATATATATATATATATATATATATATATATATTTCACTAAGCTATCTTATGTTATTATCTGATTGAATCCTATTGTGCATAAGGAAAATCGGATGAATTGGCAAAACCAACATTTTCATTCAACACATCATAGTTTTGGTTCGAATCCTACATGAAAAAAGTCTGTAACCCATTCAACCTACATGAAAAAGTGAATCCAAAATATCTAAGACAAATAAGAATTAAGTTAACTTAATCAAGTAATTAGTACTAACTTAGCTGGACCTGAGTTTCTTCATTCCCTGCAACAATCAAAATGTATGTATATGATGTTTGATAATCATCATCAAAAATAAAACCTAATCACAACTTGTATAAGAAATATGTTACTTACCCTTGTTCTTCTTACCCTTGTTCTTCACTTCAACAAACTACCAATTTATCCATTGGCCAAGGTATAAATGAACCAAGAGCGTCTTTCATATACTGGATTTCATCCGATGGCCTCCAAACTGCTGCATCATTCTTCTTTTTCATTAGTTGTTTCTCTTTCTTTCTAAACTCAAGGTGAAGATTGATTATTGAGGTGAATCTTAGAAGTTTTTCCTTTTTTTTTTTATTGCTGTTTTTGTTGAGATTTTGATGTTAAAAATTGTTTCAATGTATTACTCAACTAGGAGTTTATGTTTCCAACTTGAAGATTTATGTATTTGAAAATACTTTTCGATTTAGATAGAATCACTGAAGCTGGTTAAAGGTCACGTGATTCAACTTATTGGAGACAAGAGAGAAACACGTGGATTGGAAGTGTTTTGAAACTTAAAATTCGAATGTGTGATAAGATTTATCAAGAAGGAAATCTTATCAAGGAAGATATGAAGAAGATTTAGTGGGATTCCGAAAAACTAAGAAACAAACTAATGGGCTCTTCTATTATAAAAGGGATCTCGATTGTAAATCAAGTTCTTTAGGAACTTAGGGTGAAGAAGTTTTAAATAGGCTTGTCGATTTCTTTGTTCTAGGTTATCAGTTATTAAAAGTTGTTTTTGGATCAATAGCTTGTAAAAGTATTCGATCAGTAGAATTGTCTTTTGTATAAGAGAAGTTCTAAATAAAAATGTAATTCTTGGTTAAAATGAGTTGTTGCTTATAATATTCCATTTTCAGTTGGTATCAGAGCGGTTCACCGCATAACTTTTTAAGTGTTTCAGGTGTTAGATCCTGGAGAACAAAATGGAAAACTCGCAACAACAGCTGGTTGTGGTTGCAAAAACTCTAAAACTGGATCCTGACAACTATGGACATTGGAAAGTCCAGATGACACAGAACATTCAGGGAATAGATTCAGATGTTTAGCTTGCTGTTGAGGAAGGATGGGAACTACCTACGATCAAAGGTGAAGATGGTATTCTCAAACCCAAACCGAGGAAACAATGGAAGACTGAGGAAAAGTCTGATGCTAAGTGGAACTCTTAAGGCTTTGTCGGCCATATTCAGCTCACTTCACATCAATCAGTTTAAAAGGGTACAAGGATGTACAAGTGCTAAAGAAGCATGGGACATTCTTCAAGTTGGATTTGAAGGAACTAGCAGCGTAAAACGAAGGCGTATTGATATTCTTGCATCTCAGTTTGAAAACTTGACCATGCAAGAGGATGAGTCCATTGCCGACTTCAGCAGTAAACTGTCGTCTCTTGCACATGAAGCCTTGATTTTAGGAAAGACTTACAAAGATAAAAAATTGGTTAAGAAATTCCTGAGGTGTCATCCTGCAAAATTTCATGGACACAGATCAACTCGATACACTTAAATTTGATCAAGTGGTAGGAATGATGCAAGCGTATGAATTGAAAATATCTCCTAAATGACAAGCAAAGGAAAGAGTATAGCACTGGTCACTGAAAAAGAACCAAGTGAAAAAGAGGTATCTGAGAACATGGAAGAAAAAGTTGGTTTAATAGTCAAACATTTTTTGAGAAAGGCTGAGAGAGGACAAATACAAGAGTATCAAGCATCGGTCAAGGTGTCTTCTGACAAAGATAATCACAAAGCTGACAAACAGTGTCTCGAATGTCAAGGATACAGAACTTTCAGGACTGAATGTCCTACTGCCAAAAGAAAAATGACGATTCAGTGCTATGAATGTAAAGGATATGGGCACACAAAGAACGAATGTGTCACTCGGATGAATGGAAAATCTGCTATCGCTTCACTGAGTGAGTCTGACACTAAAAGTGATGATGATGGTGACATATTAAATCATTTTGTAGCTCGACTTGGTATTGTTAACTTAGAAGAACATGAGGAAGATGATACCGAGCAAACAATGGTTCAAACGATTGCAAATCAGGAGAATCTAACTGTCGACAGTGACCAAGGAAACGATCTACCACTCTTGTGCAACTCTAAAAGCGACATATTAGAAACAGATTCTGAAGATGAACTTGACATTACTCCTGAAGATCAGATCAAGCTTCTTGTGGAATTTCTTGTTGACACAAAGGAAGAAAACATGCGTATGAAATCAGAGAAACAGTTGATTATGAATCAACTAACCAATGCGAAGAAGGAACTGACTGATACTAAGACCAAAAATTCTGAACTTGAATGACAACTATTTGAACAAATGAAACAGATTAGAATGTTGTCCAAAGGAACCAAAGATCTTGACTATCTACTTACTGTAGGAAGGACTGACAAGGAGAGTCATGGTCTTGGATACAAAGGAGCAGCTGTTAGCGAAATCAAATTTGTTCGAGCATCAAATAGTTCTATTAGTGTCAACAAAGTTCAAAAGGAATGTCATGATCAGCATGGGAATATGCCACAATCAAGATCAGGTCTGGGTTGGGAGGAATAGAAGCGTGTTTACAATCAGTCAAGGTGGAAGAAAAAGTTTAGCTGTTGGTATTGTGGAAAACAAGGTCACATGAAATTTCAATGTTTTCGATTTCATCAACGGGTTCAGCGAATATGGAGACAGCAGAAGTTTTACCTATAATGGAGAAAATAAGCAACAAATGTGGGTAAAAAAGATGGATCTCTACAATAGGGTTGCTTTTACAGGTGGGAGTCAACTGGACAGCAAGACAGCTAAAGAGACATGGTATTTCGATAGTGTTTGCTCAAGGCATATGACAGGAGAAGAAGGAACATTGCAAGGTCTTGAGAATGTTAAAGCTGGCAGAGTAACATTTGGTGATGGAGCGAAAGGAAAAATTCGTGCCAAAGGACAGACTACAAATGCGATGGATCCAAGATTAACAGATCTATACTTAGTTGATGGATTGAAGGCAAATCTGATTAGCATCAGTCAACTCTGTGATACAGGACTAGATGTTACTTTCACAAGGTCAACATGTCGAGCAGTTGATAATCGAGGATCTGTTCATCTGGAAGGTGTAAGAACAACAAATGATTGCTATATGTGGGTTCCAGGAACACAATGCATGACTTCTAAATGAGAGTGTGAAACACAGATATGTCACTAAAGACTTGGACACATGAATTTCAAGACAATGGCTGAATTATGTTCAAAGGAAATTATCAGAGGATTACCTAAGCTTAAAGCAAATCATGAGTTCGTGTGTGGTCCATGTAGTTAGGGAAAACAAGTAAAAACACAACACAAGTCTGTACCAGATGTAAGATCAAAGAACACACTTTAGCTTGTGCATATGGATTTGATGGGTCCTATTCAGGTTGAGAGCTTGGCAGGAAAAAAGTATATTCTGGTGGTTGTCGATGATTATAGCCGATACACATGGGTCAGATTCCTTCGAGAAAAAATGATACATTTGAAAGTTTTTGAATTCTAGCACTTCAGTTGAAAAATAAACACGAAGGACTGAAGCTGTCAACACAACATGCTACATTATCAATAGGGTGTATGTGCGAAAAAGAACAACCAAAATGTCTTACGAGTTATGGAAATGGAAAATACCGATGGTACACTATTTTTATGTGTTCGGCTGTGTTTGTTATATCCTCAATGATAAGGATCATCTGGGAAAATTTGACTCGCGCAGTGATGAAGGGTTGTTTCTTGGGTATTCAGGATCTAGTACAACATTCCGAGTTTACAACAGAAGAACATCCACTGTACAAGAGACAATGAATGTTGGCTTTGGTGACTCATCCACATTCCGCTTGACGATTCAGCCACTTGATGATCACAATGGCAGTAATCAAAGTTCTGATACCGAATCAGAGGTTCGGGATTCTTCTGTAAAGGAAAGTTCTACAACAACTACTCAACATGTGCACAGGAATCACTCTTCCACGGATGTTATAGAAGAGATTCATGGGGGAAGAGTTACACGTGGAAAGCATATTGAATTTAAGCAGCTGGCTGGGAGCACGATCACGAGTTTTGTTTCTTTCATACACAATATCGAAGCATTGTGGATGTAGTTGAAAATGTCTGTTTTGTGTCAAAAATTGAACACAAGACATATAAAGATGCTTTACAAGATGACTTCTGGATTTTATCTATGCAAGAAGAACTGTCTAATTTCTCAAGGTTGAATGTGTGGGTGCTAGTACCACGACCTGACAACGTGAACGTGGTTGGAACAAAGTGGATTTTCAAAAACAAGATAGACAAAAATGGAAATGTTGTCAGAAATAAGTCTCGACTAGTAGCACAAGGGTACTCACAAGTGGAAGGAGTTGACTTTGATTAAACGTTTGCACCAGTAGCTCATTTAGAATCAATTCGATTTCTGTTTTTGAATGGCTTGCAAAATGGGTTTTAAGCTGTATCAGATGGATGTCAAGAGTGCATTCCTGAATGGTAGCCTACAAGAAGAGGTCTATGTGGAACAGCCAAAAGGTTTTGAGGAACCCAAGCATCCTGATCATGTATACCGGCTAAACAAAGCCTTGTATGGCCTTAAACAAGCGCCTCAAGCATGGTACGATCGATAATCAGTATGTACGAGGCAATGTTGACAAAACCTTGTTTACACTAAAAAATGAAGAAGAGTTCATAGTGGTGCAAATCTATGTCGATGACATTGTCTTTGGTTCGACACGACAACAAATGGTTGATAAATTTTTTGAGGTGAAAACTCGAGAGTTTGAAATGAGCATGAATGGGGAACTCACTTATTTTTTGGGTCTTCAAGTCAGACAGATGTCAGAGGGTATTTTTGTGAACCAAAGCACATATGCCAAAAATCTTGTTAAAAGTTTGGAATGGGAAATAGCAAGTCTGCTAAAACTCCCATGGGGTCGAACGAAAAGCTGTCAAGAGACGAATTAGGAAAATCAGTTGATATAACTGCTTACATAAGTTTAATTGGAGGGCTGCTGTATCTTACATCAAGTCGACCAGACTTAAGTTTGTCGGTTGGTCTGTGTGCGAGATATCATGCTGAACCAAAAGAAAGTCACCTTACTGCAGCCAAACCTATACTCAAGTATGTGAATGGAACTTACAAATTTGGAATTTTTTTCACTAAAGATACTACTGTGAGTCTTACAGGATATTGCGATGCTGACTGGTTTGGAAGCGTAGATGATCGAAAGAGCACTTGTGGAGGGTGCTTTTTTATGGGAAATAATTTGATTGCATGGTTCAGTAAAAAATAAAACTGTGTATCCTTTTCCACTACGGAAGCATAGTATATTGCAATGGGAAGTTGCTGTACTCAACTCTTGTGGATGAAACAAATGGCTGCTGATTATGGTATGAATTCTGAAACCTTGCTTGTTTATTGTGATAATCAAAGTGCTATTTGTATTGCTAAAAACCCCGTGCAACACTCTCGAACCAAACATATAGACACACGACATCACTTTATTCGAGAACTTTTTGAGGTGAAACTGGTTAAACTTGATCATGTGAGCACTGAATATCAATTAGCTGACTTGTTTACTAAACCTCTATCTTTCAATCGTTTTATTCAATTAAGAACTGTGATTGGAGTTTGTGAATGCTAATTGTAATGGGAAAGATGTCTGTAGAGAAAATTTTGTGTAAGGACTTGAATCTGAGATAAGAGGGCAGACACATGTAAAAGGGTAGACAAATATCAAGATTGATCGAGCTAATGGAAAATAGCTGCCCATCATGCCGTCACAATGGATGGTAGTACATTGAGCTGTCAAATGTTAGGAAAGGGAGGTCAAAGAGCTGAGGGGAGCTATTGTATCAGTATGCTGAGAAGTCAAGTGATGCTCTGATACAACACTATGTCAAAGACCAGTGATCTTAGTGAAAGCTTGGAGTTGAGAAGTCAAGTGATACTCATGCTTTCTGTGCATCAAAATGCAATGATTTATGTGTTATTACTCATATTTGTTTAATAAAAAAAAACAAAAAAAAGAGACTCTCCAAAGGAAATTCCAGCTGCCTGATCCGTTTGGTCTTTCAAGATGCTGCTAAACAATGTGATAAAGGCATGATGGTGTGAAAGTCTAGCCATTACATCTTAATCTTGATCGTACGTCTCACAAAGTAAGGGATCTTGCTGGGCAGTCTCAAAATTTGGGTCTCTTGATAAGGTTTGCTTGTGCAGAGGTAAGACTTAATTCAGGAATATGATTAATCGGCCTTGAAAAATAATGTGAATGTGGTTAAGTTAAATTTATAATAAACTTAAATCTCTGTGATCATAGGGTTAAATTTAATCTGGGTCCCTCAAGATAATGAATGAAGAGAACAAATTGAATTTTATCAAGTGTCAGATATGAGTCGGTGAGTTGATTTAACTCGAATCTGTGCGTGCATTAACCCCTCAATTCGAAAAAAATAGGGAAAAAGCCCTGTGTGTGAAATCGAGGCCCACTCAGTTTAGAAGAAGTTATGCCGAGATAAATAGAACAAGTTGGGTGAAGGGAAAGCGCAACAAAAACTAAAAGAAACTCAAAAATAGTAAATTAAAAAAGTTTTGGACCGGGAATCAACAAAAAGAATCAACATTTCTCTCTCAACTACGGGTGCTAGGGTTTTAAGCAAATATCAGAAGTTGTCAATGGAAAAGAGTTAAGAGATGTCGATGGTTGGATTTGCACTGAGAGACATTATCCCGTACGTGACGAACCAGGAGTGAGCAATGGTGGTTTCTCAACCCAGGGGGTTGCGTCTTCCATCAAGGGTGGTGCAGAGAGAAAGGATTTGGGAAACAGAGCAATTGCAGATGGAAAGCGATGCAGAGGATAATAGAAAGAGTGATGAATTCAGAACAAGTTCTTGATCTCCGATGTGCGAAGACGAAACGTCACATGCAAATGTGAGAAGGGAAGAAGAGAAAATCGAAGAGTCTTCGAAGACGATTGCTGACTCACCGTCTTCAATCCAAAGAGCAGAGTCATTGATTCGTGAACTAGAAAAATAATTCGAGAACACTGAGGCAAGGTTGAATCAAGAAAGTTCTGTGAGGGTTCCAGAATTCACATTCGTAACACCGGAAATCCAGGTGAATGCAGTGTCCCGAGTTGAGGAAGTCGAGGTAATTTCCTTTTCTAAAGCCTCTGTATCTAAAGGGATTGAGTCACGAACAAATCGCAAGCGTCGCTTGGATGAAAACACAAGTTCGGTAAATCGCAAGACTCGCCGCATGACCAAAACAGAGGCATCAACTCAATCGACGATTCAAGAGTACGATCAGAAAGTCGTCAGCTCTGCAGATGCTTATCGCATGTATACACTTTATTCTTTCTCAAGTAAACGATTCATAGTGGAGCATGCCTATACGTTTGATGATCAAGAATCAGACTTAGTTCAGTTACTCGAGGATGTAGGATTATTTGATTCGTTAGATACTGTGGTAGATTACTCGACTGATGTTCTGTTTGAACTTTGGGCGAATATGCCATATTATGAGCAAGAAAGTGAATCTTGGACCGTATTTCTGAGGGGATATAAGGTGTTAGGATCACCAGATGTGGTTGATCGATCAAACCCACATAAGCTTGAAGGTGTTCTATCTGATGACATAGCTGAGACAATAACAAGAGGGGTAATCAAGAATCTCAACAGAGTAAAGAAGGCTTGTCTGGAGAAGCTCTACTCTCAACTGTACACGTTCTGTTGCACTAATTGGCTTCCAACGTCAAATGAAGGTTACAACTTGCATACAAGATTGGAACCAGAACCCCGTTGAATCTGGGAAAAGTTATCTTTAGCCAGATCAAGAAGGTAGCTGCTTCAACAAAAGATTCCAAATCGAAGCTATACTTGCCATATCCATCACTTCTCACTCGTGTGCTTGCGAATCAACATGAAGTACCAGCTGCTGTTAACTCTGTATCAAGTGAGAGGTCCAAAGCCAAGAAGCAGAAAGGAAAAGCGAAGGCATCAGTGACGGAGGAATCGTATACAACCAAGGAGCTGCTGGAAACGATTATTGTGATGTCTGAAGAAATCACACATTTATGCAAGAATGTACTCAAAGGTTAGTTTTTTTGACTTGTGTGATATTAAGTAGGGGGAGTAAAGCTTCAGAAGTCGGATCAAAAGTATGTTGATTTGTCTGATTGAGGGGTATAAAGAAATGTTTTAGGGGGAGCTACTGTTTAGCTCGATATTTTTTGCCAATCTGTGGCTTTTCCTTTGGTGATTCGGTTGATAAAACACTTAGTTCTTTAATCCTTTGTTATAGTCTGTTTGATAACACATTTTACATCTTTTTGGATTGTAATATGAATCTGGATTCTATCTGATTAGGGTGTTATATTTGTTTTGCTTCTAATTATCAAACTGTTGTTAGAAACAACAAGTTCTGTCAAGTTATTGAAAATGACAGGTTTTGAGCTTAGTTATCACCTCAAGTCAAAAAGGGGGACATTAAAGCTGGTTAAAGGTCACGTGATTCGACTTATTGGAGACAAGAGAGAAGCACGTGGATTGGAAGTGTTTTGAAACTTAAAATTCGAATGTGTGATAAGATTTATCAAGAAGGAAATCTTATCAAGGAATATATGAAGAAGATTTAGTGGGATTCCGAAAAACTAGAAAACAAACTAATGCGCTCTTCTATTATAAAAG
The DNA here is from genome assembly GCA_023374145.1 of Lepidium sativum. Lineage (NCBI taxonomy): Eukaryota > Viridiplantae > Streptophyta > Magnoliopsida > Brassicales > Brassicaceae > Lepidium > Lepidium sativum. The sequence goes on along the minus strand of JAKUCM010008596.1, from coordinate 2,392 downwards.
GGATCTCGATTGTAAACCAAGCTCTTTAGGAACTTAGGGTGAAGAAGCTTTAGATAGGCTCGTCGATTGCTTTGTTCTAGGTTATCGGTTATTATAAGTTGTTTTTGGATCAATAACTTGTAAAAGTATACGATCAGTAAAATTGTCTTTTGTATAAGAGAAGTTCTAAATAAAAACGTAATTCTTGGTTGTTGCTTATAATATTCCATTTTCAAAAACTTGGTAATTTAGTCTTATATTATAAAGTTATAAATTATGGATTATAGAGGATGAAATATTCAGAACTGTAAGTATATAGTAGAGCTAGTGTATCTTACAAAAATAGAAGAACTAGCTTTATTAAAACTACATGATCAACTAGTATAATTGGAAGAACTGAAACAACTATTACTATTGGTTTAACTAGTATAAATACTTCTACCAATATAACTAGCATAACTAAAACAACTAATTTATACTAACACTAGTTTTTCTTCTTTTCACAGGAAAATGAATAATATTCCATGGTCATACATTTTAACTATAGAGGACATTGTACAAAAATGTGATGGCGTACAATAGAATCAAAAAGAACATCATAAATATACTATAGTGATCAAGGGATCTATGGAAGAATTCACGTATTTGGAGTTGATTGAGAAAATAAAGAAGAAGATTATGATACTCGATTCTTTACAATGTTGAAGTTGAGTTACATTCCATTCCTTGAGGATCCGAAGAGGCATATTAGGATACTTAATGGAAGATAGCATAATCAACGTATTGCATGTGGAGCTCATTGGAGGTATCAAACCAAACCAGAGTTAAGAGCAACTTATATAAGATACGATCTAGGTAGTGGAATTGATGTAAGGAATGAGGAGATTGAGAGGGATTCTAGAGTCAATGGTAGTGTGGTTTCTATGAACACAAAACTTGAAGCACCATATCAGTTAGCTATGTTAGATTATGCGCATCATATTTAAGATGGTGAAAATTATCCACTTAAGTTGCTGGTGTGTTGCATCAAGATTTGAGATTACAAATAAGTTGCTAGTGAAGGATTTAAAAAAAACATTGAACTGAAGTATAGTGTGAATGGATATGAAGGCAAAGACTACTTGGTTTATGTACACAAATACCCATGTGAATGCTGCCAAGACACATACGAGTACAAAAAACAAGCTTAATGTACATGGGTTTTTCTCTAAATATTATTTTATGGAACAATGGACGTTTTTTATTCTAGGACTATTTATCCAGTTCTCCGTAATTATGACTAGAATGTTCATGATCATATACTAGATTCTTATGTTTTACCTCCGGACAAGGTCAAAGAAAAGGAAGAACAGAAAAGGTTAGGTACCCATCAGTTGGCGAGTATCGACGAAAATCTAATGTGACAGTACGACGTATCTTCTCTAATGATAATGTTGGTACTAGTCTTTAGCTGGTTTGTATAGCTTATATGTGTTATCAATAACTATTTCTTATGTAGGTACACTTTCTTTAACAATTTTATTGTCATATGTTATCTTCGTACGACTAGTGCAACTAGTTCTAATTCAAAAACTCGTTTAATTTAAACAACTAGTTTTACTATCCGGTACAACTAGAAAAAAATATATCGTTATAAACTCGATTATCAATCTAAATATGTAATAATAACTTCATATTATTTTACATAAGGTTTATCCTAATCTTATAAATTCATATGTTTGGTAATTGGTTATTAAACCCTAAACCATATACCATGTACCTAAATCCCTTATACTTCTATTGTTAGTTTCTAAAAAATGACACCACTATTAAGTAAATCATATACAAAATCAAATTTTTACAGTATTGATAGATAAAAACATAGTTAATGTAATTTAATTACATATTTGTATTTGAACAACCATAAATTTTTAGTTCTAACTAAAGTTTAACTATTTATAATTTCTAAACATCAAAGTTCAACTATTTCAACTAAATTCAAATTTGGCTGCACAGTTGTTTAATTTTTATTATTTTTTAATATTTTTTTTGCGCACATATTCTTTTCTAATTTCTTTCAAAATATTTGCAGCGCACATATTTAGCTTTTATTACTTTAAAATATAATCTACAACACTAGTTTAAGTTTTTTCTAGTTGGACGAAAAATCACAAACACATAAATTTGCTAATATTTGCTTAAGTTACGAGTTTTTCCAGTTGTACTAGTTGCTATAGTTGAACCAAAAATCACAAACACATAATTTGCCAAATTATAGCAGAATTCAAGTACCAAAAATTTGAATACATTAAAATGTGTTACTTAATACCAAAAGAACAAAATATAAACAACCATAAAAAGATTCATTCACTTTTTAGCCCTTACGGCTTTTTGTTCCTCGGTAAATGGAGGCTTGAGCCACTGTTATGTTGTC
>JAKUCM010008595.1:0-48202 GCA_023374145.1 Lepidium sativum | reverse complement strand
ACGACTCTTCATACAGTCATGACGACAACAACTTCCATTCACAAACGTTCTAGAAGGTTTCTGTCTCTTCTTCTTCATCTTCTGTTTCTTAACTCATTTTCTCCATTTATTTAATAGGTCTGCCTTAACAAGTTTGATTTTTCCCTGTCATTTTTCCAGCGATCCAATTTCTAGAAAATCTCTAAAGAACAACAAATCAAGTGAAGAGCTTTACAAAATCGATCGACTTCACATGGTCAGGAATCTTCAAATTTGTATTACATGCTCTCTGTTAAAGCTTTTTCTTACTCTCTTGTTCATCAGATTACCTTTGTTTATTGTTCTTTAGGATGAACTGTTGGAGAGAGAGATAGAACAGCTAAAATCTCTTTTAAAATCTAAAAAATTACATCCTCAGAGAGTCTCAAGTGACCAGGTTCTACGAAAGTTTTCTCTCTAAATGTTCTTAGCTAGATTCTTTAGGAAAAGCAGAACAAAACTTTAGTTGCTTACTCTGCAGATTGATTTGATGCTTCAACAAGATGAAGTCTTAGTACGGCGTGAAATGGAGACAGTCCTTCGACGAAAACTGTTCTTGGAAGATTCTAAAAATGAAGAAGATTCTTCAATTTCCAAGGTTAAAATTAAATAAAATAACTAAGCTTTGTGTAAACCTTTCCCTTAAGATATGAGATAGTAAGAGAATATTTTTCTATGAATTCTTAATTTAGGAAGTAAAGAAACTGGTGAAAGAAATTGCGGTTTTGGAGTTTCAAGTGATGTACTTAGAAAGATATCTTCTTTTGTTATACCGGAGATTCTTCAACAACAAAGTTGGATTAAAGTTAGAATCAGATGAAAAAGAAAGATCAGAGGATCTTCTCAAGTCTACGGAATTAATTGAATCACCAAAAAACTCAACCTGCAGCCCAAAGAAAGTTGCAGAAGACTCTGGAATATTCCGCAGTCACTCATCCTTATCTCATTGTTCAGGCTATTCCTTTAGAATGTCTCCCCAAGCAATGGACTCATCATACCATCGCTCTCTTCCTTTCTCAATGCTTGAGGTATAAGAAACTGTACTAAACAGTTATTATAGTTTGAGTTTCTTCTTTACAAATAGTGATTAATGTTTTCACGGTTTCAGCAATCTGATATTGATGTAATGATGGGGACATATGTTTCTGAATATGTTCATAAATCACCTAATAGTTTGTCTGAAGAGATGGTTAAGTGCATCTCAGAAGTATTTCGTCAACTCTCGGGTCAAGAATCTCTCGATGATGATCGAGAATCAAGCAGCCCTTTTCGTAGGAAAGAGAGTTTAAAGGTCACTTGCCAACTTCACGGCAAATCAGTAATGGTGAGATCGATATGTAGAGACTCAGAGAAGTTGAACGCAGTTGAACCTGCTTTGAAACATTACAGGTTATTCAATCTCAGTATCACCTTCTTTTGGTTTATATGAATTAGCTCTATTTTTAATCACTTATGTTTCCTTCTTCAATTTAAAATGTGTAGGTCTCTCGTTAATAAGTTAGAAGGAGTGAATCCAAGGAAGTTAAATCATGAAGAAAAGCTAGCTTTCTGGATAAACATACACAACTCTCTGGTTATGAACGTAATGTTAATTTCTCAACACTTAAAACTTCTTTCTCCAGGCATTCATTTGTTGTTTTGAGTTCGTTTTTGCCTTTTTTGCAGTCAATTCTTGTCTACGGAAACCCCAAAAACAGTATGAAAAGAGTATCTGGGCTGCTAAAGGTAGGTGACTTTAGTTACAGAGCAGATCTTGCTTAGGACACAAGTTTTCAGTGAATTAACAATGACGGGTTTTCCTATCGTGTAATGTAGGCAGCATACAACGTTGGAGGTCGAAGCTTAAACTTAGATACCATTCAGACTTCAATCCTTGGTTGCCGCGTCTCCCGTCCAGGACAGGCAAGTCTACGATTGATTTCAATTCTGAAACTTTCAATTTGATTTCAGGGCTGAAAAGAATTTTGCTTATTTGCAGGTATTTAGGTTTCTCTTTGCTTCTAGATTAAAGGGTAAGGCTGGAGATTTGGGAAGAGACTATGCTATAGCTCATTCTGAGCCTCTTCTTCATTTCGCACTTTGCTCTGGAAACATGTCAGATCCAACAGTAAGTAAAATCTCCAAACTCTACATTGTTTCTTGTGGCACACGCTCCTTATACCTTTGAAAGTTTAGGTTTTGAAATCCATACTGCTTTTGTTAGGTGCGTATATATACGCCCAAAAACGTGATGATGGAGCTAGAATGTGGTAAAGAAGAGTATATAAGATCAAACGTAAGGACCTCCAAAGACAACAACAAGATTCTTTTGCCAAAGCTTGTTGAGTTATATGCTAAAGACACTGAACTTTGCAACGTTGGTATTCTCGACATGATTGGGAGTTCTGTACCTAGTGAAGCAAAAGACATAATAGAGCAGTGTCGAAACAAAAAGCATGGAAGATTTTCTATAGATTGGATCGCACATGATTTCAGATTTGGGTTGCTTCTCTGAGGATAAAACACAGTCATGAACCAAGTTTTTTTGTTTTCCTTGTGTATTTTCATCTGATGTGAGAAATCAATCCAAAATTTTCGTATTGTGTTGATATTTCCAGATGTCAGATTTGTTTATAAGCGTTAATCCCAGATCTATTTGATCAAAGCCAAGAACTGTGACAAAACAGAGTAAATACAAAAGTAGCTTGCTTGGATTAAGAGACAAGGGCTACAGAAGTTGGGGTTTAACGGTAAATTCAAAGAACAGAGGATACGAAGGTAGCAATAAGTGGAGATGTAAGAGGTAGGGCTCTAAATTGGGCCTAGTTAAATTAGTTACAAAATAGTAGAGGACGCAATAGATCCACATCTTATTGAGTGTTCACACCATTCAACAAAGTTTAGTACTACTAAACCATTAATTAGTTTTAGGTCAAATATAATCTAATACTAGAAAGTTTGGTGAAGATAAAAGAATAAGGCACCGACGATATAAAGTTATTATAGAAACGAAATTAAATGTGTTTTGTTGACTTCGTTTCTATAATAACTTTGGCAGCTCTAGAAGTTAATGCATTTTGATAACTCCAAGATTTGTAAACAAAAAACAAAAAAACAACGAAACAGCCAAAACGTCGTCGCACAGCACCCAATGCCTTCATCATCTCGCCTTCTCTCGTCTGTCTATAGATAAATGTAAAACAAAGCATAGTACTTACTAGTCAGGATAATTCAGACTATATATTATAATATTTATATCACTATGCGTTATTCATAAATAAGGTATGGTTACTATTTATTTATTTATAAGAAAATAAAATAAAATGAAACCTTTGTTGCGAGAGCAAGTCTGAATGCTCTCTATCTTCTCTGTTTCGTTCATTTTAATTCCATTAATTGCTTTAAACCCCACCTTCCATTAATGCTCTCTCCTTCCACTTCAATTTTGTTTTCATCACCACCGTCCATATTTTCCTTACATCTCTACCCTACACGTGTCCCTTCTTCTCCATCTCTCCGGCGATAACAGTGCTTCTGGATCTCCACATCTTAACCGGCTCGATGCGTGTGGTGCTGTTCTGAAGAACATCGGACTTGTCATTGATTTCGTCCGTCGCGATGAGCTTCCCGTTACTGGAATTCGTTCCGATATCGGATAAAACACTCCCGCCGATGATCTCCGTCGGAAGAATGGTGATTTTGCGCTTCTGTAGTAACGGAACGAGAACACTCTTGATTTTGAAATTAGGTTACCGAACGGTGATTGCCGTTTGTTCCAAGCTGATCTTCTGTATCTCCATGGAGACACCGTCGCTGGCTCCATCGTTACTCTCTCTGATTCCGATTCTCTCTCGCATTCGAAGGAGTACGATCTCTTCAGCTCCCGGAACCCAGATATAGCTGGTGATAATTGCTCTTCCACCGACGCTGTGATCTCCGCAACACCAGCGCTTGTGCTCCAATTGCTCCGCGGTGTGATTTCGCCGCGAATGATGATCGCGTTAGTCTCATCATCATCGAGGCTTGGACGAATTCGAGGAGCCATTAACGGGACGAACGGCGACATAGGCGCCAAAACTTCAACGGCGGATCCGAGAATCGCCGTACGGCAAAGCGGACAGTTAGGGTGAGATCGGAGCCACTCATCGATGCATTCAAGGTGAAAAGCATGGAAGCACAACGGAAGTGTTCGTACATAATCACCATCCTCGAATTCCAACAAACAAACAGCGCAATCTCGACATTCTCCAACTGCAGCGGAGGTTTTCCCCACCGCGCTTTTCCCGGTGCAGGACGCGGCGGAATAAAGAAAAAGCGGCAGAGTTTTGATAACCGAATCATCTAAGCCATAAGGAGAGTAAGAAGAGTAATGAAAAGAGTCGAAAGGAAAAGGGGAAAACGATCGAAGATCAAAGGATGAAGTAGAAGCAGAGGAACCAGAGGATAGATGAAGGAGACGCCTCCGACGACAGCGCCACCGTCGAAAACGACGGAAAAGAGGGGAAATAAAACGGCGGGAGATGAGACGAGAGTAGGTCACAAAAAGAAAAGCGGCGGCTAAAATAACCACCATAGCGATCAAGGGAGGACTAAATTCCAAAGGAGGATCAGAAGAACCAGAAAGAATCTCCTCAGATACACCGGAGGATGGAGAAGGAGAGGGTGATAAATCGCCGGAACTAGGCGGTGGCGCGAGTAATCGCATGGTTGTTTGGTAATATTGTGTCAATAAAAAAAAGTAAAAAAAAAAAAGGGTCTAATAAAAGAAAGAAGCTAAAACAGAGCTACTAGTGAAAGGTTTAAACGTCAAAATGAGTATGTGGAGAGGGAACAAAAAAAAGGCCGCGTTGACTAAAGGTAAACGGTTTTGGGAGGCTAATTGCCACGTCAGCTCTCCTTTTTTTCTTAATGGGTTATCCATAATTAAATATATGGAAGCAACTAAATTAGATTTATTATTAAGGTAATAATTGACAAATCTATGAAGAAATATGAGAATTAAGCAATGAAGGAGAAAAATAGCAAAATCTAAGAAAAGAGAACGAGGGGACAAAAGTAAAAGAAAAAAAAGAAGAGATAGTGGTGCTTTGAGAGTTGTATGATTTTTAATTTGGATTTGATGTGGTGACCCACTCTGATACTAATGGTTTTGACACTTTATTAAGTGGATTTTTATGACTTTCTTTTTGTTATTGTGGATTCAACAAGCCTTTTTTAAATTTCTTTTTTACCTTCTTTATTGCCATTTGATTTCTTCATACTGCTTGATCATCCAACCAAGTAGAAAATTATGACCAAATTTATAATTTTATTACTCTTATCTTATGAGTGCTTATCTGGTGGCAAATAAATTCTACAATGTTAATTTAATGTATAATTACATCATATATGAATTTTCAGGTCTACTAATAATAAATTTAGAGTTTGAAGAATCAAGATTACGACAGTGAAGTCCTTCTATTGGTCTAAAAAACTCAACAACTCTACTTCTGCAAAGCACTACACATAAGTTAGGTCCTATCCGTTGTCCGAAGAACCAAATATTACTGACAAGTAGATGTGTGTATATATGTTCACTTATTTTCCGATGGCAATAAAGGTACAATTTAAAACCGATCAAAAGTACTTGCCTTGGCCTATCTATACTATAAAACACAATCACTCCACCCATTTATTGCTCAACTACTTTCTTTTTAGTCCCCAAGATATTTCTTCTTCTTTCAAATTACTTGTTTGTATCCACAGGAAAAAAAAAAAAAAACATAACCGGCCAATTAATATTGGTTATGCATTCCGGTACAAACTCGAGTTTTAAGGGATATTCGATTCAAGATTCAGTACGGATTTTGACTTTGCTTCTTACTCTTCACGGTAAACCATATCTCCAAAGTATCCCAACAACAAAGCACTTCAAGACTAGGCCCATCAACGACAAGTCCACCAAAGCGCATAAAACTATGCATCAAAGATAAAAGAATGGAAAAACAGAGATAGTACAATTACATGCAATGTCTGCAGCTCTATCATCTCATCCAAAAGCTGCAAATAAATATTAACTGTATATTTTAGGTTTTTTCTCTATATAAGAGACTACAATATGTACACAGTCACTAAGTTTGACAAGTATAAATCTCTTTTCCTTCAACGTTTATGTTCTTTACATTAACCTTGTGGCTTATCAACTTGTAACCATAAAGGCCTTCCAGTTTTATAAACGGATCCAACATTTTATGTTAACTTTATTCGGAATTTGCGATCTGACTAGCTAGTGAACCGGAAATTATTTTGTTCATGACTAAAGTAGTGCTCATCATTATATCATATCTTCAGAAACTGACTGCATCCCTCCTACTCTATTGATTCTTGATAATTCCCCTATAGACGTAGTATTCTACAAAAGGTTTGTTTTGTAGAATCACAACCAAACACGAGAGAGTTTCAACAAAGTTGACCTAGCCACCGTGCAACACTTCTGATTTGTCTTCGTCTTTGGCGTCTGGTGGCTCCTTTAGTTCTTTCTAGTTTTGGGTGGGACTGGTTTTTGGAGGCAGATTTCTCCTCCTCGAAGCTGTCGTCGGTGGTTCTCAGCTGGTGGTGGTCACAAGCGGCGTTTCTTTGGCGTCTCTTGCCACATCTTTCTGAATCTAGTGATTGCTCCTTGTTCCTCTCCTTCGGGTGAGCTGCGTGAGAAGGATATGTTTACGATTCTCCAGGTGGCTCTGTGTATTCTCTGGTGGCGTCTCGTTGAAGATTCGGATGGTCCCAGATTTAGAGCTCAACTAACATAACATAAACAAAGAGAGAAGATTCTTTTTGGCAATATTGATTGCCTTTTTTGGCTTTTTGATTACTTTAAATACATAAAACAAAGGAGCCTCAACTCCAACAAAACAGGTAAAATGGGAAAGTGGAAAAAGTGATTTTCTAAACAATTGAAAGACTAATTCTATCTTATTATTTCTCAAACAAAGACTAAATCAAATAACACAAATAATAGAAAATATAAGTTGAATATCGTTGGTTTGGAAACTTTGACCGGTTCGAGGTTCTCCTTGGTTGAACCGGAATTGTAGAATCTTCTTTCAACTCTTTGCGCTCTGTAACTTCATCAATACTCCCGCCACCAAAACGAACCTTGTCCTCAAGGTTTGGGACGGAAAACTTTGTCGCAATTGATCACAAGATTCTCATGTTGTTTCCTTTCTCGGTAGACCTTGCCAATGAATTAGTGCTTATGTTACCTCCTGACCCCCTTTTTGCATTGTCTATAATTGAACAATTTGTTTTAGAGTCAACCTTAATGATCCATTTGAATGCACCAGAGGCAACATGCCCAAAACAGAAACCATGTCATCCACTCTCTGTTTTAGCAAATAGACGTGAAAAACAGAATGAATGCATGTACCTTCTGGTAAAGGGAGACGATACGCAACAACTCCTTTTCGTTCAATGATCTCAAATGGCCCAAAGAAACGTGTTGAAAGCTTTCGTGAAGTCCGACGAAACAATGTGTTTTGGCAATAAGGTTGCAGCTTAAGATACACCCAATCACCAATTTCAAAAGAAACTTCACGGCGATGACTATTTGCATGCTCTTTCATACGGACATTTGCCTTCTGCAAATTTTTCTTTAAGTCTTGCAGTAATTTTTCTCTATTTTGTAGCTACTCATCATTCTCTTATAGCGTTGAATAACTTTTTTCGTATCCCGGAAATGTAGGAGGTTGGCGACCATACAAAGCTTGGAAATGGGTCATTCTAGTGGATGCATGATATGTAGTGTTGAACCAATACTCTGCCGAGGGTAATAAGGAGCACCACTGCTTCAGACGTTCACTCATGGAACAACACAGAAACTGTTCAATACATCGGTTAATCACCTCAATTTGGCTGTCTGTTTGAGGGTAGTATGTTGACGACATACGCAACTGAGTACTTGACTAGCGCCAAAGTTTTTTCCAAAAAGCACTAATGAAGATATGGTCTCTATCACTAACAATTGACTTTGAAAACCAAAAAGCTTCACCACGGAATTAACAAATTTAGCAACTACAGACTTGGTTGTGTAGGGGTGAGAGAGAGGTACCAAATGTGTTGATTTTGAAAGACGATCCACAATAACGAGAATAGATGTGTGATTCTCCAAATTTGGTAATCCATCAACAAAGTCCATTGATATATCCTCTCACACTTGGTTTGAAATTGGTAATGGTTGAAAAAGACTAGCTGGTTTAAGGTTTGATGCTTTCGATATTTGTCATGTGTCACATGCAGCTACATACTCATGCACCAGATGAAGCATTCATGGCCAATAAAACTGAGATGATATGTGTTTGAGTGTTCATAATGCACCTGAGTGGCCGCCCACGTGTGTGTCGTGAAACTCATGTAACAACTCATTGGTTAAAGACGAAGTTGGAGGCACCACAACTCTGTTTTTAAAACAAAGTAAACCATTTCTCCAAGAGTATAGATGGCCGTGAGTCTCCACTTTCTTGCAGAGAGTACACAAAAACAGGTTCGTACCAGCCAGTTGTCTCAATTGATCCCATAATATTGTTGCATATGTCGTGACTGCGAGTAAACAGGGACAATCTGATCGTCGGGATAGGGCATTTGCTGCAACATTAGCGGATCCTAGTTTGTACGTGATTTCATAATCATAGCCTACCAACATACCCATCCATTTATGTTGCTCTAGTGTCAGGATTCACTGCTCAAGTAGGAAACGTAGACTCCGTTGATCTGACTGTATTTCAAAATGACGTCCCAATATAGAGGGCCTTCATGTTTAAATTGCAACCACGATTGCCATCATCCTGCAAGCGTATGTAGACCATGTTTGTTTTGTTGTGCTTAGGGCGCGGCTCACGAAGGCAATTGGGCGTCTTATATGTGATAAAATTGCACTAATACCTTCAATTGAGGCGTATGCTTGTATCACTAAGTGATCGCTGAAGTCAGGCATTGCTAACATAGGTGCCATGGTCATTGCAGTCTTAAGAGCAGAGAAATCTATCTCAGCTTCATCGGACCAAGAGAATATCCCTTTCCGAAGTAGGTTCGTTAGAGGCCGAGCGATGACACCATAGTTTTTGACAAACTTACGGTAGTATCCGGTGATACCCAAGAATCCAGGCAGAGTAGTGATTGATGTCGGTGGTGGCCAATTCAACATCACGCTAATCTTGGCATGATCAACCTTTATTCCTTCCCTGGATATTATATGCCTTAGGTATTCCAATTCTACTTTTCTAAATTTGCATTTCTTTTTCTTAACAAATAATTGATTTTGCTGTAGAAATAGAAAGACAATACGAATGTGCTGCATATGCTCCTCATAAGTTTTAATGTATATTAATATATCATCGATGAAGACAAGCACAGTGGAGGTACTCTCGGAAAACCGAGTTAATGAGTGATTGGAAAGTTGATGGCGCATTGCAAAGACCAAATGGCATCACCATATACTCATAGTGCCCATTGTGCGTCCTGAAAGAAGTCTTTGGAATGTCTGGAGGGTGTACTCGGACCTGGTGATAGTCAGCTGTTAGATCCAATTTGGTGAGAATCTAGGCTCTGAGAAGTTCATCCAACATATTCTCCACTATAGGAATTAGGAATCGATCCTTTACTGTCACCCTTTTGAGTACTCTGTAATCAGTACAGAACTGCCATGATCCATCTTTTTTCTTCACCAGAAGAACCGGCGAGGAGAAAGGACTTGAACTTGGTCAAACCAATCCCATACGAATCATCTCTGCCACATGTCTTTCGATTTCTTCCTTTTGAAAGTGTGCATATCGATAGGGCCGAACATTAACTAGATATGTACCTTCCTTTACGACAATATGATGGGCGATCTCTCGTTCAGGAGGAAGTGTTGTGGGAACTCGTGGAGGAGGCGATTGAAATCCAGACAAGATGGTGTGAGGGCATCGTTTGGTGATGGAGCGATAATAGCGAAAATGGTCTGACCTGAACGTGCTTCCTTCAGTACTTCACGCGATGGGGCCCTAGAAATACCACTATTTTCAAGCCCACTAAGAGAGATTAACCGGCCCATTGAAATGACATCCTCTTCCTCATCCAATCGTTCAGTGTGACGCCCACTATCGCCAGCCATTACATCCTCAAAATGATATCGAGTCCCGTCAATGGGAGATAAAAGAGATTTAACTCAAACATTACAGTTCCAATCCTTATTATCGTCTTTTCATACTTTCCTGCGCATCTTAAAGGGAATCTATCAGCGACCTTAACTCTAAAAGGAGATATTGGTACATAATTTTAGATTCAAGCGCGAGATTGTTTTCTCGCAAATGAAATTGTGTGTTGAGCCGCTGTCAACAAGTGCCACCAAATCCTTTGTACCCACAATGGTGCTGACTCGTAGTGTAATGGATGAATCCTATCTAGTTAACGCATGTAGAGAGATCTCTAGTGGTTCTGTTGCAGGTAGTGGTTCATCCATTTCTGTTTCTTATTCATTATCCTCCTCTCCCTGTAGCCACAGAAGTTGTGAGTTTTTGCAAAGATGTCCCGGTGAGTATTTTTCCTCACAATAAAGACACAATCCCAAGGCTTTCTTCTGTTTCATGGTGTCCCAATCGAGTTTTTTTGGTACTGCTGAATTTCTTGATGGTACATTGTAAGAAGCCGGTTTGAACGTGTTTGATGTGTTTGTTGGTCTTGAATACGCAGGTCGGCGTTGGCGTTGAAGCTGCTCATCACAAATTCTAGAGAGAGAAATGACAGCTCTAAGAGTTTTCGGCGCAAACATTCTAATAGAATCATGGCCTCCATCGATCATTGAAATGAATCCTCCAATCCTTGAAACTTGTCAACAAACCCAGTTTGGAGTTTTTGCATTTTGTCTTACAGCATCGCGAGTCCAGCTTCGAGATCTTCTAGAGACTCCTTCGTAGTTGCCATTGGCGTAGGTGAGGCTAACAAAAATTGTCTAGAACTGTTTGGTTTTTTGTTTAGGAATCGTTAAAAAAAATTAAGAGCAATGACTCTGATACCAATTGATGGTCCCAAATTTAGAGCTCAACTAACATAACATAAACAGAGAGAACAAGATTCTTTTTGGCAATTTCGGTTGCCTGTTTTTGGCTTTTTGATTACTTTAAATACAGAAAACAAAGGAGCCTCAACTCCAACAAAACAGGAGAAATGAGAAAGTGGAAGGATTGACTTCCTAAACAATTGGAAGACCAATTCTATCCTATTATTTCTGAAACAAAGACTGAATCAAATAACACAAATAATAGAAAATATCATAAGTCGCATATCTTTGGTTTGGAAACCTAGACCAGTTTGAGGTTCTCCTTGGTTGAACCGGAATTGTAGAATCCCCTTTCAACTTTTCGCGCTCTATAACTCCATCAGATTCTTTGCCGGAACTCTCGTTTTCTTCCTCCAGTGGAAGCATGGGTTCTCTTTAGATGCTTTGATGAGTATTGCTTCCTATTGGTTTGCGATTGTGTCCTCTTTCTTCCTCCCTTTCCTTGTTGTTGTTGGTAGTTAGATATGTATAAGTTTAAATCTCCTTGCTTAGGCTAGATCTGTGGGATTCTTGTGGTGCTAGTTTAGATCGATGGCTTTAGTACTTTGTACTTTCCGGGTTTGTCTTGGCAGCTTTTCCCTTCAGATCTTTGAGTTAGCCTCAGCTTGGTGCTAGACTAAGTTCTTGTGGTTTAGAATCTTTAATTTATTGTCTAGGTTGATCATTTAATTTTCTTCTCCAGTTTTGATTGGTGATTGTGCTCGTTAGATTTCGGTTTCGCCTCCTTGATGACTCGTTTGTTCTTTAATGTACTTTGAAGATCTCATCGAAGTCTAGTTTTTTAGTGGACTCTATCGAGGCGTCAATTGGTGTTTTCGACTTCGCCAATTCCTGAAAGTAATGTCCTTCTCTTGTCATTTTCTATCATTTATTTTATCTTTGGTCTCTCTTCTATTTAAGTCTTTTTCCATGGTTTCATGCAGTTTTAACATCTGAAATGGCATCTGAATTCATGGTTATCGGTATACTAGTAGTCATTTTTGCCATGGAAAATTAGGAAGCTTCACCATCAATTGGTTCTTTGGATTTTCTTAGGTGGTTTCAATTTTATGTTCAGCTTAGCATATTATTAGTGTTCTTATTTATATATGTCTTAGTTTCACCATTTTAAAATTACATTTTAGTTTTCCTTTTTTAAGTATAGTTGCTGAGAAAAATTTGTTTGTCGCTAGCTTTTGTAATAAAACTCTTGTTACTTTATCCCAGATTTTAATACATGAATCATTCCGTAAAAAAAAAAAGACATAGATTCTACTAATGAACTACTACTACGTTTGTGCTACAGTAACAAATTTAAGGATGAAATAACCAGAGTATAAAAGGTCTATCGGATAAAACCATCTCAAATGTTCACACTTCTCATTTGATCATACTTTTATCACTACAACCTCTGTTCCGGCTCCATGAGATCCAGCAGTCTTAAAACATGGACATATCCGGAGGAGCTCCATACATACTCTTCCACGAATAGGGTATCCGCCATTTCCCACCTTCTTCCCCTGCAAAAAGAAATTCATAAGTTTCTTCCGCACTCACAGTTGATTTGCTCGAGATGTTATAACCCTTTAAAGAAGAGAACTTTTTACCACGGAATTTATCAGGACTCAGACCCGTAAGCTTAGATGCAGCTTCTGCTAGAAGAAATGCTTCGGGAATATTGTCTCCTTCAGAACAGTAGCATAGCAGGCATGTTACCTTCAAGCCTCTTGCCTAACCCCAAACAACATAAATACCCCAGCGCAGGTTAAGTAAGTGTCTGAATCATCCTAAACAAGGCAACGTGTGGATAGATAGATCGTTATAAGGCATTTATTTACCTTAAAAGCTGAGAAAAGAGCAGCAAATGGCAAGCTTGGGAAGTAGTCTATGTCTTCTAGCTCATCTTCTGAAGGCAAAATCAGCTCTTCTTTACTGTTCTCAAAAACAGAACTTAGGTACTTCCAACATCTTCCTTCTGAATCATACTCATGCAATCTTCCAAATCCCAGCCGTTCACAGTGATCATCTCTTCCATCAGATTCGGCATTAGACAGATAATACACCTTTGGGCCTCTAAAGTACCAAAGAGTGCACAAATTACTTATGAATAGTTTAGTCTTAGTCAAAATGAGAAAATAAATAGGTGCAAGGGAAGCTCATTTATGATTTCAGTATATCTGATGCAGTAGTTTCACACTGAAAGCATATGAAAAATTTATAGTAAGTACATAAAAGGGAGACGTTATACTTACCTTGACATGTCCAAGTTATGCAGTCTTTGGAAGTCTAAACTTGATAGCACAATAACCTGCTTTTTTCCACTTGCAGCAGCAAAGTTGGCTATACTCTCCGCAAACTTAATCATCATTCCCTGTTTTCAATCAACATTGTACATTTAATTGTCTCACTTAAATTCCCAAAAAAAAGAATCTGAAAAGCTCTAGCTAATTGGCTTTTCCTACTTCCACTGCAACAAGCATTGAACACAGTCCTTTGACAAAGCTAATACCTTTGCTACTGGAGAGCGTTGCTGAGCAAGAGTTGTAGCAATTGAAGATGACTCGTAAACTGAAAACAGGGACAAAGAAAACTTGAGATTTCACAGAGATAAAGGTTCAAGAATGTATTAGAGGCATAGATCTATGGCTTATACAGTTATAAAGCTGCTACGTTCAACAACATGGTCAAATCAGTCACAAGAAGTCTCCTTAGTCACATAAAGAGGATGATTCATGTAAGAAAAGAAAGCACCTCCCCTCATTACATCAAAGCGTAATTAATCTTGAAGGAAGCAGATATAGATTGAGAAAATGGAACCTTCGAGAGGTAGGGCAATCTCGCCACAAGGAACTGGACCATAAGCGTCATTTCCAACACAAGGAAGAAGATTTGGATCATCCAGATAACCAACTCTCTCTGCATCAGTAGATGACACTAGAAGATCAACAGCAAGCTGCCCTACATTCCCAATTGACAATGCAGGCTGGTGGGGGAAACAAATTCATAAGTTTTCCAATTAGAAATCTCTAAACTCTTTTACTTATAAGAAAGATCAATACTTTTAAACGCTTACCCATTTCTTACAAGTTACATGTTCTATTCTTGAAATTACAAAGCTCTTAACTTCTATTTTGTCGTCATACAACTCACTACATACAACCTAGTTTCTCAATAAAGCTACAATTTTTAAGCTCTCTAGACGGAAATATCCAAAGGGAACAGTTACCCAAAAGGAGAAAACGGATCGAAATCGAAAAAGCAAAGGAAAAGAAACAACTTACGAAAATCATAGTCGAACATTCTTCATGCAGTCGCTTTCCTTCTTCAACAATAAACTCCATCAATAAAAACCGAAACGAAGGCAAAACACTGATTATGGAATCGGATCGCAAGTTTCTCAAAATGAAAATTCGAAGAATCTCTCGGTAGATCAGTAAGGAACAATTCTACTTTGGGCGAGCTTGAAGAACAAGCCAGGGCCTAATTTGGGCCGATAGTATTAACAAAAATGGTATGGACCAATAAAGGCCCTTAAAAGTTCCTTTTTTGTTCTTTTTCTTTTCTGTGCGACAGTTTTTCTTTTCTTAAACCACAATACTCTGTATTTTTCTTTAGTTAAGAAAACAAATTATAGAGACGGAAATAAACATATTTTATCATGGACTACTGAAAATCAGTGCTCAGAAATTGCTAAATGGTAAATAGATGGTAATTTTTCGCCCAAGTCTTGAAAATTTAGACGGGATGTAGACAATTTAAATAGTTTAGACGGTTTTATAATAAATTATATTATTTTATGTTGTATATAAGATAAAAAAATAAAAATTAATCTAAAACTATATGATTTATAAATAATTTATTGTTATGTAAACATAAATTTACAGTTGAAATATATTTTTCTACTTTTTATAAAGATTTAAATTGATATTACTTTTAATATGTAAATAACATATCTAAACCGACTAATTATCGTTTGAACTATCTAACTATTGTCAAATTATCCTACCTGACAAATTTATCTAATTTTATTTTAAATTCGCGTAGCATCTAAAAACCGCCTAGACTAATCTTTTAAAACACTGCTGAAAACATATATATTATGGACGGGAAGCTTGAAATATACTCGGTGTCAAAGAAAATAAAACAAGATCATAGACATGGACCAACATTTATCAATCGGATACAATTATATCCATATCTCAAATCTAATATGCAAAATTACACAACACAACTATATAGAAATACAAAAATGCACATATATAAGACAAGCATCTGATAACGATATTTCTCCGCACATAGAGTTTAAGAATGATCCAAAACAAACAAAGTAATGTTAAAATCAATACCAAAAACGTGTAATAGGAACTTTGTTCACTTTGAGGTGATTGATTAGACGAATGACATCCGAAGTGATCCAAATCAAATGATGACAAATAAAGAGAAATAATTCAAAGTGAATCATTTAAAATGAGATGCAAAGACTTTATGATGGTGGCTGTCTCTTCATTCATCGCTCTTCGTATCATTCTAAACATTTCCATTTCTATTCTAATTTCTTTTTCGTTTGATGTGTTAATAGATAACTTTTTTTGCTGTCTACAGTAATTACAAGATATTATAGATTTGTTTAGTATTGAAGGACAGCCCTAGGTCTATCAACAAGGAGTGGAGACCAAATAGTCCATATTCAATGATATTTTATGTAATCAAATCATATCCTCTAATTGAAAATTGTTATATTTTATTCTAATTTAAAACTCCTAACAAAAATATTCTTCTTAAATGTCACACAGGCTGTGATAGTCGTACATATGTGATGTGTCCCTAAAGATCTTAATTTGGTTTATTCAAAGAGATCAGATCATATACTTTGCTTCGTCGGTGAGGGCCTAATGTGTTGCTTGATCTTGATATAATGTTAAGAAGCAAACATAGATCACATGTTATAATAATAGTTAAATGAGTATACATATAAAAACAATAACAGAGGTCCATGGTATATATAAACAGTTGATTATTATAGACGATTAATTATATAGCAATCACCTAAAAAACACTTGGAATAGTTTCATTTATACACCATGATGTCACTTACAGGTAATTTGTATACATTACTAATACGTGCACATTTTGTATTATATAAACCAAAGATCCTAAATTGAAGAAAATAATGACACTAATAATCAGGCATATGGAAGAAAAAAAAAACTATATTTATTAGCGTAAGAACGAAAATAATGGATCAGTATGCAAAAAGTCAAAGTGATGGAAAAAAATAAGTCAAAGTGAAGATTTTCAATATATCAAAACCAACCGTAGCAATAAATAAAGTCATAATACGTAAAGATACATTGAACATTATAGTATACACATCGATATATCGCTGTTAGTATTAATTACTTCTGATCTATATATCTAGAAAACTTGAAACATACAATTGAGATATTGACAATTGATGGCACAAAAAGTATCCAATTTTTTGATCCCAAGTAGAAAAAAGTATCCAAATTCATGATAATGCATGAAGTCAACATAACACTTCCTTTGTCGTTATTACAAATAAATGACACGTGCTCTATCATTGATTGTCTACATATTCTAATGTGCTTCTTCAAAGAACAAAATCTGGTGTCGCATGCTTTTTCTTTCTTTCAGTTTTAAACTTTAAATCAATTAGTACGTCAATGAAACTAATATGAAATCAAACATAACTATTGTAAGTGTATGATATTAAACCAGAAAGTTGAAACTAGCTACATTCTTTCAATCTACCAAATCTATCATGTGATATAAAATCTTTGACTTCCGTAATGATTATATTATACGTATACCATATGTGTACTCTACATTTCCAAAAAAAAATCATGTGTGTGATATATAAAAACATTGGTTAAATGTGATGTTGAACTAGGTAAATGTTTTGAATTTTCTCCATCTCTAGAAATTTAGGATTCTATTTTGAAGCCACGTTGAGTGCCAATTGGGATCAGTTAAGCCACTCATAAACTAAAATTCTCTACCTTTCTATATTTATTTACGAATTCCTTGCTTATTGGGTAACCAAAAATTGTTTCTTTGTAAGGTTGTGATATGTGTGGAACTTGGAAAGATATATAAACGAATGAAAAATAAAAATGATAATAATGTTATAATTATGTATGGCTTGGGAAATTATAGTATCCTTAGCAATTCTGTAATTGGTAAATATATAAGGCTTGTACGTTTGCCATGGTTGTGACGGCATGCGTACGTACCATTGGTATTTGAGATAACGATTTTTTCGTTTTGATTGAAATTGATATTATATTATTAGACAACGATTGATCGTGTAATTATTCAAAACTAATATCCCTACATAATAATGTATTCTTGTCGTGATCAATTGAACGGCGTGTAAAGAATAAATTACTCCTAATGAAAAAGACAAATGTATTATTTGTCTGATTTAACCCATTGCTTAGTTCTGGTTAGGGAAAGTGACAAATTTCACTTCGAATCATTAATGCCGATCTAGTGCTTGGTCATCGTTTTAAAGGAAATTTAAGTATTTTATGAAAAAAATTTATAACGAATTTGATCCACAAGATTTAATCTCCGATTATGCTATAGGGATATTTCATTTCTTTGGTACGAAGGAAAAAGGAAAGAAACGAAATGTATGGTAGGTAATTCATGTGTTGGTTTTGGAAATATGTTATCCATTGTCTTAATTATTATTTGTTTTCCTCAATCTTTAGTATGAAGCAATCACTGATATTTTTCGTTTAAATTATTGATATAAATATGAATCTGGTGTCGTATTGATATCGTAGTAATAACGTCGAGTCCGATGGATATATTTTGTTTTGTGGACCATTGTCCATTGGCAAGTACTATAGTCGCGTGTGTGTGAATGACTTTGGGATTCGATAACTTAATTATATAATTTGAGTTCTTGACCATTGACAATTTGAAATATTTTATTTTAATACAAATATTAATAAATTGAGAAAAGATAAACGAGGATATTTTATACGAAACCCAAAAATGTCAAAACTAGGCTAGCTGTCGACAATTTATTAATTATTATTGTTATTTTGTTTTACATTCATTTAATTAGGGTTTGACATTAGAGATCGGGTAGTTTTCTATTTACATGAAATATATAATGGAATTCTAGGGTTTTTTATCATTATACTAATCGGTACTGAACTGAACTAGATTTAAGATAGAACAGAATTCATGTACATATCAATATTTAAATGTTTGATCTCTATACGTTCGAGTCTCTATAAACTAAATTTAACTGCTATGACAGGAATAAAACAAATAAACTTTTAATATAATCATATGATGGTAGAAGATCTTATAGAAGAACCCCATAGTTATCCAAAAATGTACTTTACATGATGTCTTTTTCTTTTTATTGGTAATGAAAGTCAATCGACATGAAAAGGCCGTTTTTCATCATCGTAATGAAAAGTCAATCAACTTGAATGAGTATTTTATTTCGGTTTTCCTCATTAATATTTAAAGTAAAAACACAAAAACTGGGTTAATCCGTACGTACAGAAAATTTCACAATTATGATATAAATTAAGCTAAGGCATGAACATGCACGAACACACGAATATGCTTAACGTTTGTTAGTATTGAGAGTTTTAGAGGAACCAAATCACATTTCTATTCACTTATTCTCGGTGAAGGATCCGTTCGTACAACAGCATTGGTCTTTTTGAACTTTCTAATCTTACTTCCTTGGAAGATAATTTGTATTTCTAACACTTTTCTAAACTTTATAAAATCCCATATTAGCATTCAAGCCGTGCTCACCTCAAAATCAGGGACGAAACGATTATGAAATTCACGCATTTTATAAATTCTAGAAAAGACTCTCAAAATTAGACATGTTAATATTTTTTTATTAAACTATAAGTTTCAGATATTTAACCTATAATCTTTTCTTGTATCCGAGATCAGCTATCACTAATACCACGTTTAAAGCCTAAATCATATCTCTTGAATAGATTTGAACCCATAACATTTTTATTAGAAAAAATTATTAAACTAAGAACCACTTGGTAGCAGTTAGTATTTTAAATATTAAGTTTTGATGCATATTTTGCGTTGACTGCACTGGCATTATTAATTTGTAATAGCGATATAAAATATTTTAAAAAATATTTAGATTCACTCACATCTATCGTGTTTTCCCCCCCACGAAGATAATGAAAGTAATTTAAAAAGAAATTGTATTTGATATGTTGTCTACTCAAACCCTTATTGTTGATGGAGGGAGAGAGAAAAGTCAAACATCTGGAAGAATTTGATTTTTATTTCATAAGACAAGTCGAAACAAAAATAATGTAAAGTAAAGTAAAACCTGAAAAAGCAAGTAGTAATAAATATAAGAATCATGTTGGGACAATTGGGACAAGAGTGAATCTCCACATCCAATAATTCGCTCACGAGGTGTGATCTTCACTGTAGCTAAACAATTGATGCCTAACTCTTTGATCCTTAGATATGGAATGAAGCTAACTTGCTCTGCTTGCGATGCTAAGACGAAAGACTCAAACTTGTTGTATCTTCTCCTCCCACAAATTCTCTTCTCCTCCCACAAATTCCACCTCGATAATCTCTTGCAAAACCCCATAGAAATCGGTTTCACCTTTCACATATACTCTTCAATTTGCCGTTGCACGCCTTACACCGTACTCAAAGGTGTGAAATGTGTATCCTCTCGTGAAATACATGGGTGTTGTTGTTATCTTAGCAACAGGACCTAAGTTAAAATCATGAAACCATGGTGGGTAGTATGGATCATCATAGTCAACCTGTATACACAATTTAAAATTAATCACAACGTAATTAGAAATATGTTAATTTAAAATTAATCACTCTTATTTGGCCCTTCAACCATAATGCGAAGTGCATATCTTTCCGCTTAAGTACTTCTGCATCTGAAATTCCTTCAATAGTTTCTTTTATCTGACTAACAAATAAACTATACATGTATATAGAAATATGTTAATTTAAAGTAATACACATTTCATTAACTATATACAAATCATATACATATATATACACCTTTCAAACGGAAACACTTCAGTGCAATTCAGAAGTATATATGTGTGTGCCGCGTGGCGGTCTTCGGGACTACTCCACCAAACTTCTTTTAATTTTCCACTGAGACGTCCAATTGGGGAAAAGATATCAGGAACTCCCTCTACTGCATAAGTTTGGGCGACACCACCGTCATCATATCTCGTAAGTGCTCTTTTTCGTGTGTGAACGGTGGGTGCAAAGTAGTACGATGTGAAATGCGACGTTTCTTCTGTCAGGCTACCAGCAACGATTGACCCTTAGACTTTTGACAGGTTCTTTGCTTTGCCCTTAAGCGTTTTCATAAAACGTTCAAATGAGTACATCCATCAAAAATGAACAGGTCCTGCTAGGAGTGCTTCGTGAGGAAGGTGCACTGGCAGATGTTCCATAACATCGAAGAACGAAGGAGGGAAAATCTTCTCTAAGTTGCACAACAATAGCGGTATATTTGTTGAAAGTTGTTCCAAACCTTCTACTGTGATTGTCCGTGCACTCAAATCTCTAAAAAAAGCTCCACTACCTACAATATAAGAGTTATATACATATGTTTATATTCATTACTATAGTATGTTAAACAAATACCTGCAAGTGCTTCATGTACATTTTTTGGAAGCAACTCCGCCAAAGTAAAGGGCAGTAGCCGTTGCATGAACACATGACAATCATGACTTTTCATCCCTGTAAACTTTTGCCCTTGCTCAACACATCTTGAGAGATTTGAAACATACCCATCAGGAAACTTCACCTCTGATGACACCCAATTGAATAATGTCGTTTTCGCCTCAGATGACAACCTAAATATCGGAACTGGAATTTTGC
This sequence comes from Lepidium sativum, assembly GCA_023374145.1. NCBI lineage: Eukaryota > Viridiplantae > Streptophyta > Magnoliopsida > Brassicales > Brassicaceae > Lepidium > Lepidium sativum. Next base: position 27,249 of record JAKUCM010008595.1, on the reverse strand, counting down.
CATCACTTTTGATATGCAACTCACTCCTTGAACAAATAGCTGGTAAGTCTAAACGTGAATTCCTGTTATCCTTTGTCCTACCAGCCACGTTCAAAATCGTATGCATGATATTCTCAAAAACATTCTTCTCGATGTGCATCACATCCAAATTATGTCGAATCAACAAATCTTTCCAATATGGCAGCTCCCAAAATATACTCTTCTTATGCCAATTATGATGCCGTCCGTAATAATCCAGCATATTATTAGGAACGTGCCAATTACCCCCTCGAGGAGCAGTAGCCAAAGCCCCATAATAATCCATATTTGCTTCGATCTCCTCTCCTGATAGATACAATGGTGGGGGATCCTTTACCTCAACTTTAACCCTGAATAGAGTCGTGTTCCTTCGATAAGGATGGTTAACTGGCAGAAAGCGACGATGACAATCAAACCAAGACGTCTTCCTACCATGCTTCAGTTGGAATGCATCTGTTCTCCCAAGGTAATATGGGCAAGCCAATCTCTCATAGGTTGTCCAACCAGATAACATTCCGTACGCAGGGAAGTCACTTATCGTCCACATAAGCACCGCCTTCATCGTAAATTTTTTTTGGGCAGAACAATCATATGCTCGAACCCCATGCGTCCATAACTGTTTCAGCTCATGAATCAAAGGTTGCAAAAACACGTCAAGAGACCGTTTCAGATGATTAGGACCAGGAACAAGTATACTTAGGAATAAAAATTTTTTTTCCATGCACATTCCCAGAGGAAGGTTATAAGGTGTGAGGATTACTGGCCACAAAGAATATTGTCTACCAGACATTCCAAACGGACTAAAATCATCGGTGCATAGAGCAAGATAAACATTCCTAATATTCCTAGCAAATTATTTGTGTACCGTATTAAAATGTTTCCACGCCTTTGCATCTGAAGGATGATTAATCTCGCCTTCTGTCTGTGAATGCTCTGCATGCCATCTCATCGCAGCTGCTGTCCTCTCCGACTGATATAACCTCTTCAATCTATTAGTTATTGGCAAATACCACATCCGTTGATACAGAACCTTCTTACGCCCACTCCCTTGTGCCTTATATCTTGGCTTGTTACAGAACCGGCATTCTTATAACACATCATCATCTTTCCAGTAGATCATACAATTATCTATACAGACATCAATGGTTTCACACGGCAACCCAAGACCATAGACCAATTTCTGCGTCTCATAATATGAGTCAGCACACACATTGTCTTCTGGCAAATACTCTTTGAGCAAGTCAGTCCACATATTCATGCATGACTGAGATGAATTACATTTTGTTTTAATATTCATCATCCTAGCTGCCAATGATAATTTTGACAGACCTTCTCTACACCCCTCGTAGAGAGGCTGGTTTGCATCATCTAGCATGTCATAAAACCTTTTTGCATCTAAATTGGGTGCCTCAGCAACTATAGGTTGATCAGTATTAGTTTATTGAAATGCGTTTGTGACCATTTCATGCATCCTATCATGCTCTACAACCCCATGAATCTCATTCTGATAACCAACATCATGCAAATTACTTGATTCACCTATATTAGCATCAACATTCCTAAAATTACTACTACTTGCTTCGTCATTCCCACGACCGCTATCACCTTCCCCATGGTAAAACCAAATGTAATAATGCGGTGTAAACCCTCTATTTAATATATGATTCCAAACAGTTTCAACTCGGGCGAATTTCGTATTTTTGCATTTCCGACAAGGACAAAACATCTTACCCGATTCAACTGTGATTTCGGTTTGACTAGCCTGGTGCATGAATATTTCTGCTCCATTCATAAACTCCTTTGTCACGATTCCGGCAGCATCTCTATGCATATACATCCACTTTCGTTGCTCGAAAATATCTCCACCGAAAGACATTTTTGGGATTTTTCCCCAAAACCGTTTTTTTTTTCTCCTCTACCACGTTTTTTTTTTGTTTTTTGATGTTGTGATTAATGAAGAGCCTTCCTCCTTATATAGGCAAAAAATTAACGATGATTTTACAACTTCTCGCAAATTACGAGTAAATTACAACACATGTAACTAACTATAAATATCTAATTTGAAATTACGTCCTTAAGTAGTTGTAAATAGTTTAGTCGTAAAAGAGTTGTAAAGTAGTGACGTTTTAACAACGAAATTTTAAATTTACCAACACCTTTACAACTCCAAATTTAAATTTTATTTAAACATTTTACGTTACAACAAAAACGTGTATACCTACTTTGACATTCGATGTTAATTCGATGTAAATTATAGAGGTCGTAAAAGAGTTGCAACTTAGGGACTAATTCACAACGAATTGTTGAAGCAATGGGAAAACGTTGTTAAGAAGTCGTAAAATACCGACTTGTTTACAACATAAATTTTCGTTGTACGTTTACAACTCATTTACGACGTTATTTCAAAACGTCGTAAGGGAGTTGCAAATACCTCCCTATTTTACAACGTCCCAAAAATGTTGTAAAAAATGGTCTCTAAACTAATGTTTTCTTGTAGTGAAAGAGAAAAGAGAAGTTCTTAAACAAGAGGTTTAAGAGACCATCTCTTAACAAGTGTCAAATTTTCATTAGATCATTTATTTAGAAAGATTAAAAATTAACGAAAATATTAAATTCTTATAAAAAATATTATTAATTTATTATTTAAGAAACTCTCCTCATTAGAGATGCTCTTAGTATTTTAAATATTAAGTTTTGATGCATATTTTGCGTTGACTGCACTGACATTATTAATTTGTAATATACTTTACATTTAGCGATATAAAATATTTTAATACGATATAGAAGGGCCGCTACTACAAATAGTACTACACCCTTGATCGTGAAATATTGATTGCTTGTTGAACCCTGTGAATTGTGCAAAAGTAGGATACTAAAAATTCGAGGGTCCAAGAATTTTCTAAAACGTTCTTGGTGAAAAAAAAAAGTATGAATGAAAGATCCCACTGAATTGAATTAGCGGCTTGGCCGGTAGTAGGTATTTGGTTTACTGCTTTAGGTATTAGTACTATGGCTTTCAACCTAAATGGTTTCAATTTCAACCAATCAGTAGTTGATAGTCAAGGACGTGTTATTAATATTTGGGCTGATATTATTAACCGTGCTAACCTTGGTATTGAAGTTATGCATGAACTTAATGCTCACAACTTCCCTCTAGACCTAGCTGCTGTTTGTAGTCCACTCACATCTATCGTGTCCCCCCCCCAGGAAGATAATGAAAGAGAAAAGTCAAACATCTGGAAGAATTTGATTTTTATTTCATAAGACAAGTCGAAACAAAAATAATGTAAAGTAAAGTAAAACCTGAAAAAGCAAGTAGTAATAAATATAAGAATCATGTTGGGACAAGAGTTTCAAGGTAACGTCAAGTGCAGCAACGTGTGAAGATGATCAGCCGCCAACACAGCCACACACACGTTATCTTAATTATCCAACTTTTCTTAATGACCTGACTCTTTCTTTTCCTTTTATTTTCACCTTCACCATCTTATTCTTACCATTACCTTCATTTACATTCACACCTATTATTCTTACAATGATGTACTTTGCTTATTCTATACACATTTCTCTATATCAATTTTGCCTTCACTTTTTCATTTTTTCAATTATAAAACCTACAAATTCTTGACTTCTAACTCGAATATTTTCCAAACTCTACACCATCCACAAATACACAATTTTCAATAGAAAAAACTATAAAATAAACTTCCGCCTCCGCATTAGACCCATCATTTACAATTATATTTCCAAACTTGCATATTAATAAAGTTCTTGTTGTTTTTTCTAAACACAATTAACTAGTAAAGTTGCATAGAAACTATTATTGAAAATAGAATAAAATATAACAAACAAACATCAAAAGAACATCGTATAAAATATTGGGTGTTTCTTTTCTTTTCCTCAGCGACCGTCCATTTAGTCTTTAATCAATATTATTTATTTCCAAACTTGTATATATACATGTATATTTAAGTAGAGAAAAAACTTACACATATAAAAATAGTAATGTTACATTTCTTTTGGTCACAAAATAGTAATGTTACATTGTTAATCAATCTTATGGTCTCTCATTGTTACATTGTTAATCAATCTTATGGTCACGTCTCCAGTCTAGAACGCCACGTGTCATTCACCCACGTCTTCCGGTCAACAACTTCTTCTTCTTCTCTATCTATATATATACCAAATCCCAACTTTCTCTAGACTAAAAATTCAAACTTTTTAATACCCTCGAAATTTCTCCACACGACAACGAAATCTCAAATCCATAAATCTTGCATCCATATTTCCAATTATATGAAAACTCAAGAAAATATGGTAAAAGCTGAAGAAACAAGTACTAGTCATCACCGGAGACTAACTTTCGCCGCCTTCTTAAATTCCGATCCTCCCGCCGGAGAAGAAGAACATAGCCATGATGACCATGCTGGTGATGTCAACTTTCCCAGTAGCAGCATCAACCCTCACGACGATGTTAGTTTCTTCCAACGTCAAAGCAATGCTTCAGCCACTAGCGGCGATTCGTCACCGAATCAAGTTTTATCTCCGTGGAATCAGATTTACTCTCCTTACTACACCGACACAACTACGACTCCCTCGATGTCTCCATCTCCGTGGAACCAGACTTACTCTCCGTATTACAAGTCTCCGTGGATCTACCAAACCGGAAACATCATCGATGACGAATCTGATAACGGTTTGATCGGTACGATTGTGAGACAAGAAGGGCATGTTTACTCGTTAGCTGCTTCTGGAGATCTTTTATTCACTGGATCCGATTCGAAGAACATTCGGGTTTGGAAAGATCTCAAGGATTTCTCCGGGTTCAAATCAACCAGTGGTTTAGTTAAAGCAATTGTAATAACCGGAGATAACCGGATCTTCACTGGTCATCAAGACGGTAAAATCCGGGTTTGGAGAGGTTCGAAAAGAAAAACCGGAGGTTATTCTCGAGTCGGAAGCTTACCAACGTTAAAGGAGTTTTTGACGAAATCGGTGAATCCAAAGAACTACGTCGAAGTTCGTCGCCGGAAAAATGTTCTCAAGATTCGACACTTCGACGCCGTTTCATGCCTTAGCTTGAACGCAGAGCTCGGTCTACTCTATTCCGGTTCGTGGGATAAAACTCTCAAAGTCTGGAGATTATCTGATTCCAGATGTCTAGAGTCTATTCCTGCTCACGACGACGCAATCAACACGGTGGCTGCTGGATTCGACGATTTGCTTTTCACCGGTTCAGCTGACGGAACTTTGAAAGTATGGAAACGTGAGCTTCAAGGAAAAGGAACAAAACATTTTCTAGTCAATGTGTTGATTAAGCAAGAAAACGCAGTAACGGCATTAGCGGTTAATTTAACGGAGTCTGTTGTTTACTGTGGATCTTCTGACGGCACCGTTAATTTCTGGGAAGGGAAGAAGTATCTTTCTCACGGCGGGAGTCTCCGAGGCCATCGTATGGCGGTGCTTTGCCTTACCGCCGCCGGGAGTCTGGTGTTAAGCGGTGGAGCTGATAAGAACATTTGTGTGTGGAGGAGAAACATAGATGGGACTCACTCGTGTCTCTCGGTGTTGATGGACCATGTCGGACCCGTCAAATGTTTGACGGCGGTGGAAGACGGTGACGACGACGGAGAGAAGGGAGATCAGAGATGGATAGTGTATAGCGGGAGTTTAGATAAATCGGTGAAAGTGTGGCGCGTGACGGAGACGGCAGCTACTGTGATTGGCTGAGTGCACGCGCCGCCTTTAGCGCGTGGAGATGCAGGAAAGGAGAATGTTCCGCGGCTCGTGAGATTCGTGCCGTTGTGGTCAAGGCAAGTTTTATGGCCGGCTAAAAGAAGCACATCATTCCACCAATACGGAACTGCCACGTCATTAAATGTTTCAGAAAGTTCCTCTTTTTTACGCGGTGGTTTACGTAATTGTAACTGCAATTACACATATTACGATTGTTTCATTGTATTAAATCATTTTATTCTTACAACATATTCACCTTTCTTTTCTTTTTGGTTATTTTATATTTGATCTTCTAAAGAGAAAATCGTAATTGAAGATGTATAATACGTACGTTAGGTTGCTTGGTTTGTTAATTTTGTTGAAAAATGATGATATGTAAAAGGTTCTCTAGTTTCTTAATGCATGAGTTTATGTAAAAAGTCTCACTTTCGTGAGCTTATGTACACATTTACAAATTCATGTATATACGATTTGACATACAAACATACCCTTCTATATTTGATATTTTCTAAATTAATAATACAAAATTTGATATTATTTGGCCCAACCAGGTATTATTAAGCAACCTTTTCTTAAGACTAGAAATTGAATGATGTTCCACTTCTCCAATGATAACTATCCGTAGCCGAGTTACATTTACTGTTGCATTACGTTAAATGATTGCAAAAATTTATTCATTGATATATGAGAGTGTTGTGTAGATGATTTAACGAGTACTCCATGTGTTTTACTTTACTTGGTGTTTTAGATTTTTTTTTGTTTCGTTTTAATTATTGTTTTAAGATTTTTATGTAAAATTTATTGTTTTTTAAATATTTTTGATTTTTTAAATTCTGCAGATTAATTTTTGATTGGTTAGACTATTTTGGAATTTGTGATAAAATATTATTTTTATAATAATATTAAATTTAGTAATTTCTTAAATTGTGTGAAAAACTTAAAAGACCAAGTAAAGTGAAACAAATGGAAATAGATTATTAAAAGTTAAAATTTGGGAAATGTTATTAGTGAAATGCTTAAATATCTAACTCTATAATTGTTTCTATGGAAGTTTGGTTACAATGAATCGTGTATTCCGTATAATAGAATTTTAGGATTTAACAATTTTGGGTTATCAGTTGATTTAATTATGGGAAATGAGAAACCAGACTCCAACTAATTGTTACTGTGTTTAGATAAATCAATAAAGATACAACCCATCAAACCAAAACAAGTAAACACATAGATTTATCTCATGTTTGGGATAATTTCAATATCTAAATAGTTAGAAAACTAAAGAAGAATTTAAGATTTGAAAAACCTAAGTTAGGTTGATTTGTTTATTCAGTTTGTTGAAAAACAAAGTAGCCAATGGAAACATGAAAATCAAAAAGTAATATTTTATTGTTGTCTTTAAAAGTCTTCGTTTCGTTGGATTTAAGTTTGATACAAATCTACATATAAGTATGGTATACGGTATACCTATGCACATTTGACATATATACACACCTTTCTATTTTTAACATGTTTAAGATTGCACGAAAGTTACTAAAATCTTAATTTTTTAAGATGATACTAAGTAGTTTCTTAAAAAAGTTTGTCAGTGACGAAAAAAAGGTTTGAGTAAGCTGAAAAATTGTTAATTTCACAATGATAACTTGGATGATACTATTTTTATATGTATCACCTATTAACCATTATGTATTATCAACGACTTAATGATACACATATAGTTTCTATACCACCAAACCTTACTTTTAACTTGATAATCTATGTTGACAAAGAAAAGCATCAATAGAAAATGATTTGAAATTTGGCTTAGTCTGTGTTGCTTTGTCTTCCTAACTAAGGTTAACAACAACAAACACCGAGGTTAATTATTCTCCGCCGACGTCGTTAGGCAAAGCCCCACTAGTTTCTTGTCCATTTGACTTTAATTAAGAATGATTAAACCCATAACCTTGACTTATTTTATTAGTAAAGGTCTTATTAATTAGGCTAATTAAAGTGGCCTTAAGTGAATTCATAACCTTCACTTTTGTTTTCCACTACTAATAAAGATAGAATGAATAAATTTGTTTAACACTACATTAAACCTAAACGACCTTAGCTCAGTTGGTAGGGATTTTTTTGTATAAAAGCCCTAACATTTTGTTGGGCTTTGATAATTAATAGCCATCCCATTACAAGAACAAAACCCACTCAACAGTGTTTGTCAACTTCAATAATGAAACTCATTCGTCAGGTCTCTTTTGAGTTGAGAAGACAGAAGTATCTAAAAAGAAAGTGACTTTGACACTTGTCAGATAAGATAAATTATCTGCCTTTTTGGTTTCTCTTTTATTGGCTTTAACTCTTCAGTATCCTCCTCTCTCAGTAAGCAAAACAAAATGGTTACATCAGGGAAAACGAAGACTAGAGTCACCACAACTTCTCATTGCCGACCACCGCAAGTGAAGAAGTTCTGTAAGATGATATTGCCTTCGACAATGAAGAGTAATATGATGGTAATCAACAAACACTTTTAATCAAAACTTGAAAAAACAGTTTGCATGTGTTGCTATTGGTTTCCTTTTTAGCTTTTAACTTGTGTGTTGCAGTTTCTGAAGATTATATCAACAGATCTGAATGGGATACTAGCTTTTGATAGTTCTGTTTCTAAGACATGCAGATCTGACATCATGTTACTTATTTTGAAAATTCTGACAATGTCATAAATTCAAGCAGAGGATTCCACCAAGATTCGTGAAGCTACATGGGTCAAAACTCTCTCATGTTGTTACATTGGACACTCCTGCGGGATTCAAGCGTTCGATAAAACTTAAACGCATTGGTAAAGAGATTTGGTTCCACGAGGGTTGGACTGAGTTTGCAAAGGCTCATTCGATTGAAATTGGCCACTTTCTCATGTTTCAATACAAAGAGAAATCGAGTTTCAGAGTAATAATCTTCGATCTTTCAGCTTCTGAGATCAACTATCCGCTGGATGAAGTTGATATCAGTGACAGCGACGATGAGGTTATCGATGTTACAGACAAAGTGTTTATTGGAGCTCAATGTACAAGCGAGAACTATCATCACGAGAAGAGAGAAAGAGATATTGGCGTTGATAAGATGCTACACGGTAAAGAAAACAAACACAGACTTTGTTCTTATAAACGTTATGAGTATTAAAGATTAGGAACTGAATTTTTTTTTATCTTCGTGTAGTGCTTGATGTGATCACTTCAGTCCAAGTGCTTGATGAAGAAGAAAAAGACGAGAGAGCCTTCAAGGAATAACAGAGCTTTTCACAGAAGCAAAAACCTGCAAGTCTATTTGTTGTGTAATGTTAAATATTGCGTTGATGAAACCAATCAGTTTCACTTGTAACAAACTATTTTAAACAAAAAAACTAGAACCAGGTCTTGTTTTGATTCTTCTTTCTTTCATCTCGTTCCTCAGCTTCTCAACCTCTACCCATTTTCCTTTATGAGCTAATACATTCGATAAAGCGACATAATCTTCACATTCAGAAGCTGAACGCTTCTCCTTCTCTCGTTCTATCTTGAGAAGAGCTTTACCGATCTCTTCACCCAGTACAGTCTCTCCATAAATTCTTCAGGCATTGCAGAGACTTCTTAACAAGATAGTGTCGGGTATTATAGGCATAGCAAATACAAACTCATAAGCTTCTTGTATCCGCCCAGATTTACCGAGGAGATATACTATACATCCGTAGTGTTGAATAACTGGAGTGACACCAAATCTTGTCTTCATGCTCAGAAACAGCTCGACCCCCTCTTGAACAAGACCTATATGTCGATAAGCCGAAAGCAAGCTAGTGAAAGTTACTTCGTTTGGTTTCATCCCAGATGCCACCATTTGGTTTAGGAGATTCAATGTTTCGTTTCCTCTTCCGTTGAGAGGTAGCCCTGTTGCCATTGAAGTCCATGTCAAGACATTTTTCACTTTCATTACCTCGAAGACTGAGAAAGCACTGTTCAAGCAGCCACATTTTGAGTACATGTCGGCAAGTCCAGTACCAATAAATACATCAACTCCGGGCGTGAAACCGAGTTTCTCGATGTAACCATGAACGAGAGAGCCAATTTCGAGCAAACCCGTCTGAGAAATAGCTGAAAGAACGCAAACTATGGTTGTATCAGTAGGTCTACTCCATTACCGAAGCTGGCAAATCTCCGAAACAGAATCAAAGCCTTTCTGGCATTGTGGTTCCCTTTGTCCTTGTGTGAACAATATCCACTGATCATTGCGTTCCATGTAACAGAGGTTCTGTCAGGCATTGCATCAAACACTTTCCTTACGTAACGTAGATCCCCATTCTTGGCGTAGAAATGAAGTAAAGTGGTCCCAATCAATTCAGATTCATAGAGGAACCCAAGCTTTATCACCATCCCATGAATAATTTCACCAACACATAACGCCGAAGAAGCTGACCTAGCACAAGCACCAAGGACGAAGACGAACGTACGCTCATTGAGTGAAAGTGTTGTTAATAGAAAAATGAAGCTGAACTGAATAATACTTCCATTCAATCTAAAAGGAAAACGAAAAAAACAACCTCTCTTAGAGATCTGAGAGTTTTTAATGAGCTCCTAAAATGACTTAACAAACTGAAACAAACTAGTCCACTCCTTAATAATAGGAAGACTTATTCTTAATAGCAAACCTAAACTAGAATAAAGAACGTGTCTTATAACACCGGACAAAGACTCCAACACTTGACTTCATTTCCTCCTCTAAGTCTTGGTCTTGAGTTTTGCAGTAGTTCAAACTGATAACTCCATTGCTTATTAGCTCCCTCAAGTAAAGAAAACGCACATGAATGTGCTTGCTCCTCTCATGTAGAACTGGATTTTTGGACAATTTGATAGTGGAACTGTTGTCACAAAACAGAGCTGTATCTTCTTCTTGCTTAAACCCGATTTCAGACATGATATTCCTGAGCCACACAGCTTGACATGCACCAAAAGCTGCAGAGAGAAATTCAGCCTCAGTTGTAGAGAGTGTTACTATCGGCTGCTTCTTGGACGTCCATGACACTGCTCCTTTTCCGACCATAAATACATATCCAGATGTGCTCTTGCAGTCATCTACATCACCTACATAGTCACTATCCACATAACCAATCAACTCTTGTTCTCCTCCTACCTTATACTGAATACCAAAGTCTCTTGTTCCTTGAATATATCTTAATATTCGCTTAGCTGCCAGTATATGTTGCTCAGTTGGTTATTCCATGTAGCGACTGACCATGTTTACTGAGTAAATCAAGTCTGGTATCGTGACAGTAATGTACCTTAAACTTCCCACTAGTTGCTTGAAAGTCGTTGGATTCACTTCTTCACCTGCTCCTTCTTTCGTCAACTTGTTACCAGGGACCATATGATTTTTGACTGAGTTGCAGTCTTCCATTCCATACCTCCTTAGAATTTCTTCTGCATACTTTCTTTGGTTTATAAAGATTCCACTTCCATCTTGAACCACTTCAACTCCTAGAAAGTATCTCATCTTTCCCAAATCACTCATTGAGAACTCATTCATCACCGATCTTTTGAACTTCTTAAGCATCTCTGTTGAGTTTCCTGTGTACACAAGATCATCAACGTACAAGCTCACGATTAAGCACCTTTCATCTTCGGTTTTTACAAAAAGTGTATGCTCACAGTAGCACTTTTCAAACCCTTTCTCCATGAAGAATCTTTCAATTCGGCTGTACCGAGCCCTTGGAGCTTGCTTGAGTCCATATAAGGCTTTCTTCAATTTGTAGACCTTGTCTGTTTCACCTACAACTTCGAATCCTTTAGGCTGTTCAACGAACACTTCTTCCATTAAATCTCCATGGAGGAAAGCACTTTTCACATCTAACTGAAACACACTCCATCTTTTCTCTGCAGCTATTGCTAGTATTACTCTTATTGTATCCCATCTTGCAACTGGAGCAAAAACTTCATGGAAATCTACTCCTTCTCTTTGATGATATCCCTTGGCAACCAACCTTGCTTTGTACTTTTCAACTTTCCCACTTTCATTCAGTTTTGTCTTGAATATCCACTTTACTCCAATCAGTTTTGCTCCTTGAGGAAGGTCAGTTAGTTTCCATGTTTGATTTTCTTCAATGGATTCGATTTCTTTCTCCATTGATTTCCTCCATACTTCGTTCAATGCTGCTTCTTCATATGTCGCTGGATATTCAGGTGCAACGAACATCATCATGTTTTCACTTTCATCTTCTTCAACATAGAAGCCAACATCTTTGGTAACAAAATCCTTAAGCCAACTTGGTCTTTTTACAACTCGTTTAGAGGTTTCTCTGATTGAGGCTGCTCCTTGTGGGACGATTTGTGGAGATGGGTTGGTATCAGCCTCATTTGTTTCTTGATTTTCTCTTTCCGCTACTTCTTCATCACAACCATCATTCTCTTCTTCTCCACCATTCTCTGTTGCAATTTTCTTTTCATCATTTTTTTATTCTTCCCAAATCAGTTCATGTTCTTCTTTTTTTCTCTCCCAATCCCAAACTTTGCTCTCATCCATGTGCACATCACGACTAATTACAATCTTCCTCGTCTCCGGATTGTAAAGCCTATATGCTTTCGACTCTCTGCTCACTCCAAACATCACACACTTGATGTTTTTCTCATCAAGTTTGATCCTTCTTTCATATGGTACAAGGGCATAAGCAATGCTCCCAAAGATCTTGAGATGACTAACTGAAGGGCTTTGATCACTCCATTTCTCTTCTGGTGTCACGTCCTCAAGGGCTTTAGATGGACTTCTATTCAGTATGTAGACAACATACTGAGCAGCTTCAGGCCAAAAACGTCTGGGAACATTCTTTTCAAGCAGCATACAGCGAGTCATGTTCATCACCGTCCGGTTTTTCCTATCAGCTGTACCGTTTTGTTGAGAAGTGTATGCTGCAGTGAGCTGTTGTTTAATCCCGTTCTCTCTACAGCATTCATTGGATTTCCCTGAATTGAATTCTCCACCTCTATCTGACATTAAGCACACCAACATGTGCCCTGTTTCTCGTTCAACACTTGCCTTAAGCTCTTTGAACACTTTGAACACTTCAAATTTTTCAGCTAGAAAGAATATCCAACTCTTCCTACTATAGTCATCAATAAAATTGATTATGTACCTCTTTCCACTCTCAAATGTTGGTGTAATTGGTCCACATATGTCTGTGTGGACTAGCTGCAGTATCCGAGTTGATTTCCACACACTCCTCTTCGGTATACTGTCACGATTTTGCTTTCCTCTTAAACACATATCACAAACAATTGCTTATATCTCTCCTTCAAGCTTTGGCAAGCCAATTACCATATGTTTCTATACCAATGACTTCATTCCTGAGACACTTAGATGCCCCAACCTTCTGTGCCAGAGATTCTGAGTTTTTTCATTAACCATTAAACATAGATTCTTCTCTACTTCCTTAGCTTGTCGGATAACAGCAAGAATGACAAACATTCGATTCTTAGTCATTGTTGAGTGCATAATCATTCTTCTTTCTTGTTTATGCCACACTTCACATTCACCATCTTCAATCACAATCCGCAGACCTTTCTCTTGAAGTTGTCCCACACTCAGCAGATTGTTCTTTAATCCCGAGATAAAATAGACATCCGAGATCAGTTGTACCCTTCCATTAAACTCAAGACGCAGTTTTCCCTTTCCTTCAACTCCCATTTGTCTGTCATCTCCTAGTTTAACACTTCGTTTGAAGTTTTGATCAAGCTCAGTAAACCATTATCTCCACCCACACATATGGTTGCTGCAGCCTGAGTCAAGAAACCACACTTCTTCTCCTTCTCGTTTGATATCCTCAATTTGTGCTATGAGAAGAAGATCCTCTTCCTTTGTTTCAACGTAATTAGCTTCCTTGTCCCATTCTGGACATTCAGATCTGTAATGTCCCATTCTCCGAAATTTAAAGCACTCAATGTGGTCTTTGTTACCTCTTCCTCTTCCCCGTGAAACACCTCTTCCTCTTCCTTTCATCGGAGACCCACTCGGTGATCCACCACGAGGGGAGCTACCTCTCCCTCTGCCATAGCTTGGCTTCCATTGACCCTCAACCTTAAGAGCCCTTTCTTCTCCTTCGTGTCTCAACATGTTCTGCTCATGAACCATCAATGAGCTCTGCAGACCGTCCACAGTCATTGTCCTGGTATCCTTTGACTCCTCAATGGCACAGACAATGTAAGCGAATTTTTCTGCCAATGTTCTGAGAATCTTCTCAACAATTTTCGAATCTGGCATATTGTCACCCAGATTCCTCATATCTTTTGCTACCTCCATCACCCTTGAGAAGTAGTTAGAAATTGTTTCTCCATGTCGCATTTCTAGGAGCTCAAAGTTACGTCTTTGCCTCTGCAACTGATCACTTTGAACTCTATCATTGCCTTGACATTTTTCTTTCATTGATTCCCACAACTCCTTGGATGTGGTTTTTTTTAGGATTGTTTTCAGAATCGTTTTGTCAATGGACGCAAAGAGGTAGTTCTTCACCTTGTGATCCACTACCGTCTTCTCTGCCATTCTCTTTTGAAGCTCGGCTCTCTGTGCACCTGACAGAACCGTTCCTCTCACTTGAGCTGGTATGCCTGTTTCGATCAAGTCCCACCATTCCTTTGATTGAAGCAGATTTTCCATCAGCATCGCCCAATGTTCATAGTCTCCATCGAACTTGGGTATGATCATCATATATTTCTCACTCATTTTCTCACGTTAGTGTTTTAGCTCTGATACCACTTGTTGTTAATAGAAAAATGAAGCTGAGAGTTTTTAATGAGCTCCTAAAATCTAGCCATGACTTAATAAACTGAAACAAACTAGTCCACTCCTTAATAATAATAGGAAGACTTATTCTTAATAGCAAACCTAAACTAGGATAAAGAACGTGTCCTATAACACATGACAAAGACTCCAACACTTGACTTCAAAAAGCAACGAACTTTTTGATGCCCAATTGGCGAAAATCGGAATAAAGTCATCTGGTTTGCTACACTCAAGCAATGTGTTGAAGAGAAACTTATCGGGATGACCGAGTCGAGGGAATACCACTAAATGAACAAGCTTGGAGCTTTCAGTAGATGGTTTCGAACAGTAATGGCCTCTGAGTTTATCGAGAAGAGAATTATCAAGGAAGCCCTTGATGGTCGATTGAGCATGGATTTCTTTAGCTTGAATTACGGTTTTCAAATTCTTGTCCAATAAAGAAAGAATTCTTTGTCCAGGATAAATCGATCTCATAAGCACAAAAATTCTGATACTATAATGGATTTAGCAATAAAAGAAGGAGAAACAAATGCGAATAGATAAATATATATCGAACAATCACAACACAAACCCATCTTCATCATATCATTTTCTTGGTCACAAGTTATAGATACCAAATTGATGGAGATTAGGTATTTACAAACTTCTAAAACCCTAACTTCTACTCAAAACAATTTGACTTCCACTCCGAGGTTATATATAAATGAGTAAAACAACTTATCCACATCGAAATCATAAGTAAAACCCGACAAAAAACGAAACACTGACGCAATGACACAGACAGAGTTTTAGTTGTTTTAATTAAGACACCCTACACGAAATTGTACTTCGAAATCCCCACTACAGAATGATCACACCATAATACTTTGTTCAGATGTACTCGTTAACTCGAAAGGCCGTCACTTTCAGAACGAAATCTCTAGTTCTGAGCAGCTCAAACACGCAGACGTCTCCTTCTCCTAAGTTGTTCTCCAGAGTGAATTCGTACCATCCTTGGCTGAATTTAGCTCTCCCGGCTTTGTAAAGACATCGCACAGGCCATTGTTTCTCCGCAAGCTGGACCTTTATGAAGCCGGAGATCCCACTTAGATACTTCTCAGCAAACCCGGAAGGTAGGTACTGTTGAAAGAAACAGAAACAGAAGACTTCTTTATTGATCAGTGAGTAGAGAAGACCAAAAAGACTTTTAAGTCTCTCTGAAATGTTTTTATTACCATGATGCAACCTCTGTATAGATAGGATGGTCGCAGAACAACTCTGAAGAAAGGGTTTGTGGGCTCGAAAGTTTTGGCTGCATTGATGGCCCTCTCTCTCTCTTCTGCAGTCACGGTCCTCTTTCTCGCGGAAGCACTCTCGTAGAACTTTGAACGGTTTTCTGGGTCATCATCGCGTGGCGTAGATGAGTTTATTTCCTCTGGATGGACCATATCAAAAGGGTATCTCATGAGCATTCTCTGATCAAGAGTCTGAAACATTTTAAAAAAGAAAATGCTTACCTGGATCAGTGTTTTTCTTCTTCCTCCCTCTCTTCTTTGGAATTTTTGGGGTTGGCGTGGTCTCTTCAGCTGGACAAAAGGAAAATATCAACATCAACCTTTTAACATGATAACGGGGACATCCGCGGAATAAGAAAGATAAATCAGTTATAATATCACCTTTAACAGGCCCAGCAAACAAGCTTTGGATGGCTGAACCAGCATAACCTTTATTGGCAGATAGAGTAGAATCAGGAAGTGGTGATGGGTACACAGAAGTAGGATAGATGACCTCAGCATCTTCATCTTCAAGGTCTTCAAACAAACGGGCACGTTTGAAGTGGTTGTGAGCGGAATCCATAAGACCAGTAGAATGGTAATTGATCTCAGAGTGAGATAAATTGAAAATGTAGACGCTAAAGGCAGAATTTCCTTCGTATCTAAAAATCAAAAGGTAACCAATGCGAATGGAGTAACGGTCAACAAACTCTTGCCAACCATCTTGAAACCAAATTTTGTTGTCAGCTTTCCTTAGTCCTACACGCCAAACATGACCATCAGGTACTGTGAGTGCAACAGCAACCGAAAGCTCATCCTTGAATTTACTCACAAACTTATCCGGGACTCTCTGCACAAGCATACCGGTATGAGATACAAAGAAGCATATAAATCTTTACAAGATATATAAGAATGACACATATATTGCGAGAACACCAGAATCACAACCAAAATGGACATGTTTTGGCAAAAGTATCCGATATAGACAATCTGCCAAGGATAAGAGGGCTTTAACTAATTTATAATCACAATCCACACGGTCACTTTTTAAGTTTCAAAGGCATCAACAACGAGAAAAAGTCCATTACTATACTTGTAACATGGTACATTTTATCTCTGAATAGACTGATTTCGCAGTTCCTAGATCTTATCACATCAATCGTATCCTTGTGAAATTTTTGGTGAAACGTAGATGGTTATGTTAATGGAAAGGCATTATTCCCGAGCAAAATTTCTTCACTCATATGACAAATAGAGAGTTAAATAGTATTTGGATTTGCTCATACAATCCACTAACTTTCTTGGGGACAATCTCCACAATTGATGAGGAATCAGTATATAAGGTAAAAGTATAAAGCAAATAACTTTAAAACAAAAACATAATACATAGACCTTCAAAATAAGTCAACTACTCAGGTTTAGGGATCCACTCACAAGGCACTCTACACTATTCTCAATAGCGAGTCTAAAATCACAGACCTCCGGAGTCAAACTGAGAAAACAATGAAAACTAGAGTAAAAAAAAAAAGACCCTCACAACAGAGAAACCATAAATAGATCTCAGATTCTTGTTCTTATAAATTGCATCAATCTAAAGGACTCGTATACTTTATCATCCTCAGAAGTCAAACACACTAAATAAAAAACACATTCCAAAACTACGTAATCTGCTTTGAGAGAACAAATATGCATCAAAATCCCCAACCCAATTGCCCAGAAAACTCAAACTGTGACCCTAAGAACCAGTCTTGTAGAGTTAGGAATTGAACCCACAAAATTGAGACTAGCTTAAAAAATGGAACTTTTTGATCTTCCTACCTCGAAATTGTAGCACCCAAAACTGAAAACAAAAAAATACAACCTTGACTCGATTCCTACAAAGTGTCTCAACAACAGATTCAACCCTCAATTTCAACCAAAATATAAAACATAGAAAACCAACAAAATGGAAGAGGAGGAAGAGCAGAAGAAGACAGAGAAAGAGAGAGAATTTACCAGACGCTTTTCCTGGATAGTGGATGAGAAAATCAACTTGTGGAAGAAAGGGCGTGGCATGTTTAGAGAGAACAGTGAGGAAGTAAAAAAGAAAGAAAGAGAAGACCAGAGAGACAGATCATGAAACGACGCCGGAGAATAAGGACAGAGAGAGACTGAGAGAAGGAAAGGCTTTCAGATCTAAGAAGAGTTTTGTGTGTAAAGCTTTGATTATGGTCAAAGGGGTTACAACTTACAACACTCTCTTTTCTTTTTTACACCTGACCTCTGGAGTGACCCAACTAAACCCAAAGAAACCAATTTTTATTTTTGTTTTAAAAAAAAAAAAACCTAACTTGTTGTTGTTGTACTAATGAAAAGAAAGAAGCTTCAGCGAGTTGAATCTGTGTTTGACTCGGTGAGTCGCATCGGTAGGTCACTCGTGTTTTTTTTTTTTAATTTTGATTTTAAGTTTTTAACTAATCAAAAGCCGACCGCCCCCACCTACTCCCCTTTTTCGACCATTCTTAATTTTTGTCTCTCCTTTTTATTTTTTGACAATTATAATATTTGTTTCTTTTACTTATTTTGATTAAAATACTTGTTCCTTTTCGTAGCAAGCAATATCACATAAATATATATTATTGCCTTCTATAAAGATATTTGATTCTCTGTTAAATCTTCATTTGCAAACAAATACCATTCATAAATTATAAATGTGGATAGATTGACCTTATATGTGTCCAATACAAAGTACATAAAACTAAGTGGTTGCGGTTGTTTCAACTGAAGTTGTTTTATTGATCTATACCAAATATCGATTTTTCTCGAACGAAAATATTTGTTATTTTTATTTAGTAAAAACATTCACATAAGTTTCTTCAACTTTTAAATAAAATACGGTAAAAGGAGAATGATACGTTAATTGCAGTGTTGGACATCCCGATATTCAGTAGAAAATGAAGCGAAATCCCTACTAATCAAAATTAGTTGTATTTTAGAAACCATAATCTCCCAGAAAAAAAACAGAAAAAAATGTACATAAACTGAGTTATAAAATGTCTAAACCAAACCACAACAGGTATCACCCGATTGTAACATGCATATCCTAACTACCACATGTATAATTTTTTGTACTTCTTGTACGTATCCAGCTACAACATTATTATTTACAATTATTATTCATGGATATAAGTATCAATGTATATGAGTTCTGCTTTTTGATATGTATAAACTCAATTCCTTATATTATGTATAAACCTGAACAGTCACTGATAAACCCTTCACCCCGAAAAGAAGTTTGGCCCTTCTAATTATGTTTGGTACAAGTGTACACATTTTTTATTGTTGAAATATCGGAATTTGACTTACAGTTAGTTTGAGCTTACTATTGATCATTGCTCTCAAATGTTATTATGAATGAATTTTAATTTATTAGTAGATTAAATAACTCAAATACTCTACAATTTACATATAATTATTCAAATTCTCTTCTAAATCTTTGAAAAAAGAAAGGGTAAAAAATATCCTAAATAAATTGAGTTATCTATTATATTACACAATTGCTACTATAATAAATAAATAATATCTCTTCTTCTTCTTTCACAAAATTTTTTTCTCTCTCATTTTATGAATACAATCTTATTATTCTCAGACTCTTGTTGTCTTCTTTGTTTCAAGGTAAGAATTTTCTTCATTTGTGTTTTCTCTCTATCTTTCTCTTTATGTATCTGTCTCTTTTTCTTTCTCTATTTCGAAATCAAAACCTAACATAGAAGAAGAATTCAATTTTGAACCCAAAAAATTAGAGTTTTCAAGAAATTGAATTTGAAAATTTGGAGTTTTCACGAAATCAAACTCGAAAAATTAGGATTTTCACGAAATTGAAGTTGGGTTTTAACAAATTGATTTTGTTTATGTTTTTTATTAGGGTTTTGGATAATATTTGAAGATTTTGAACCATAACCTAACAAATCTACAAATTCAAGGCAAAATTTGTTGGTTTCTTCAAGGTAAATGTTGTATGTAAAATTCTAGGGATTCAAAATGAATTTTCTGGGTTTGACTTGAATTATTCAGTTGTTTTTGTATAGCTTGTCTCAAATATTGAGGTTCTTTTAGTGGAGTTAGTTGATAGCTT
Source organism: Lepidium sativum (assembly GCA_023374145.1). NCBI lineage: Eukaryota > Viridiplantae > Streptophyta > Magnoliopsida > Brassicales > Brassicaceae > Lepidium > Lepidium sativum. The sequence goes on along the minus strand of JAKUCM010008595.1, from coordinate 7,359 downwards.
GGTAGAGTTAGGTAGAATATGTTTATAGCTTGACAGAGTTTGCCTATAATACTTAGTTTAACATGGTAGAGTTAGGTAGAGTATGTTTAAAGCTAGGTAGAATTTGTCTCTAATTATTTGTATAGTTTGAAAGAGTTTGCTTATAATGTTTACTTTTGCTTGGTAGTTACGGAAAATATTTTTATAGCTTGGGCAAAGTTTGTCTCAAATGTGTAGACTTGTTTTGTAGAGTTTGGAAAAGTTTGCCTATAGTTTAGTAAAGCTTGGTAGAGTTTGGTAGTGTTTGTTTAAATCTTGGCAGAGATTGCCTCGAATGTATATATTTATTTGGTAGAGTTTGCCTATAATTTGGTATACTTAAGTTGAGTTAAAGTCTAGCTGTAACGTGATAAAGTTTGAAGTAGCTTGGCATAGTTTATAACCACCTTAATAGAGTTTGGTATAGTTTGAAAAAAGTATAAATAACGTATGATAAAGTATAGTGGAGTGTAAATGATGCATGGTAGAGTTTAGTGGAATGTAGATGATGCATGACAACGTTTTATGGAGTGTAGATAATGCATGCCATAGTTTAGCACTACTATGATATAACTTAGTAGAGTTTTATAGAGTTTACATGAAGCATGACAAAGTTTGGGAGTGTAGATGATGCTTGGCAGAGTTTAGAACTACCATGGTAGAGCATGGCATAGTTAGATATAGTTCATATAACGCATAATAGAGTTTGGTAAAGTATAAATAATGTTTGGCATAGTTTAAAACTACCATGGTAGAGCATTGAAAAGATTGATAAGAGTTTATGTAATGCATGTCATAGTTTAATAGAAAGTAAATGATGCTTGGCAAAGTTTAAACTACCATGGTAGATCATTAAAGAAATTTTAGAGTTTATACAACACATGGATAAGTTTGGTGGAGAGCTTAGAGTCTCACAATGTTTATGTTTAATAACTATTTTGTAGGTTTGCGTCAGGCACTTATGTCCAAAGACTCTTGTAGAAATTTATCCTGCTTAGTTGGGAGATGTTGAATATCAGAAAATAGATAATATGATCTGAGACATACTTCTGAATTTGTTGCATATAACCATACAATTACCAATCATTGGTCACAAAGATAAAATGTGTATCTTGTGGTAGTGTTTGCATGAGGACATTTGATATATAGCTCAAATTTACCTTATATATCAAACTCCACCAAACAAAAGTGCTAACTCTACAAAAGTACAAACGCTACCACCCTAAAGCTTAAAGTCTTCAAACTCTCCCAAACTATCAAAGCTAACTCTACTAAACTAAGCAAGCTAGTCGACCAAACTCTATCATACAAATCTGCCACTCTGTCAAACTAACCCAAATAGTCGATCAAACTCTGTCTAACTAAAGCTTAAACTCTACCACACTAAAACTCAAACTCTTCCAAACAAAAGTGTTAAGTTTACCATACGAAGTGAAAAATTCGAGCAAACTCTACTACACTAAAGCTAAAACTCTTCAAAAAAAAACTCAAACTCTACTAGGAGAACCAATGATTTTGGTCGTTGTTAACTCTGCCAAACTTTCAAAGATAACTCTCTCAAAATCACCTACACATGGTACAAAATTTACTAAAATCTGCCAATCTATCATTACTAACTCCGCCAAATTATCAGAGATAACTCTGCCAGAATCTGCTACACAGGGTACAAAATCTACTAAACTCTACCAATTTGTCATTGCTAACTCTACCAAACTATCGGAGAAGGCAAAATATTATCCACTAAAAAGAACTAGTGATTTTGGTTGAGTTTCTGATTTCCACAAACTAAGATGATTTGATCCATAAATCTAATGACAAAAAAACAAGGTCAAAAGATAAGAAATGAGCTCAAGAAACAATTGTGATTTGTGGATTCAATGGTGTATGACTGCAATAAGTGCGCGAGAAAGAAGGTAAGTGATCTTCCAAACTCTAACTATCAAAAATCACTATGCCAAAATCTATCACACTATCAAATGTAACTCTGCCAAAATCTGCTACACAGTGTAAAAAATATATCATACTCTGCCAAATTTTTGTTATTAACTATGCCAAACTATGAGAAAATCTATCATATAGGGGTACAAAATCTACTAAAGTTTGCGACACTGTTGTTATTAATTCTGCCACACTATAAGATATAATTTTGTTAAAATTTACCACACAGTGTAGAAAATCTATCAAACTCTTCAAAACTGTTTTTACTAACTTTGCCATGATATGAGAAATAACTCTGCCAAAATCTGTCACACAGGGGTACAAAATCTACAAAAGTCTGCAACATTGTCATTACTAACTATGCCACACTATCAAAAATAACTTTGGCATAATCTGCCACACAATGTAGATTTGTGTGTTTCAATGGTGTACAATTACAATAAGTGTGCGAGAAAATCTGTCACACTATCAAATATGACTCTTCCAAAAGCTGCCATATAGTGTAGAAGATCTATCAAACTCTGCCAAACAGTCGTTACCAACTCCACCAAGCTATGAGAGATAACTCTGTCATATTGTCATTACTAACTCTACCACACTATCAAATATAACTCTGCCAAAATTTGTTACACAATGTACAAACTCTATCAAACTATTATTACTAACTCTGCCAAGCTATAAAATATAATTATGCTAGAATCTGCCAAACTGGCGTTACTAACTCCGCCAAAATATACTACAAAGGGTCCAACATCTACTGAACTCTATTAACTTTACTCAACTGAAACTTTTGTCACCACAATTCATACACTTTGTCCCCAACATTACAACTTTCGAAAACCCAGAGGTTAGTACGATTGTTCTTTGACAGTGTTCGATGGAGTTAGATAATAATATTGTAGAGTTTGGTAGAGTGTAATGGAGTTTGTGATGACCTGACACTAAATTTAGTAGATTTAGTCGCGCAGAGCATATTGTCGTTGCATATTTTATTAATAATATTTTTATTCTTACGTTTTGGTTCATATATCTAAAGAAAATAAAATAATATTTTAGAATTCTATAAGAGTAGTTGAATAATTATGTATTATTTTGAAATATTTGAGTAATTGTTTTCACCAGTTCGCGTGCATCTTAAAAAGGGTTAAAATTCTTGATGACCAATTTTATATTAAGAAGTAAACAATTCACTGTTTGAGAAAAAAATAAAGAAAATACTATAGATTCCTATCTGGCATGCATATCAAAAAGCATTTATTAAACTATAAATTAAACTGCAACTTAACATATAGTTATGCAGAACTTTAGCAGCTCAAATGTAAAAAAACATACATATTTTAAGGTCTGTATATTGATAGAGAAGTAAAACATAAAGGTCATGTTTGGTTTAAGCCTTGAAATGATCAATTTGAATGTTCTCAGCTTGGAGCTTCTTGTAATCACTTCGGTTTCTCGAAACAAAGAACTTTCCCCAATTATACATTTTGTAACGAGGCGGATTTTCTTCACTTAGAAGCTCCTCCAATGGCTCAATGTTGGCTTCATGTGATGGAAAAAAGAAGAAAGGTATTGAGAACCTCTCTTTGCTTGTATTCACTACCACTCTATGTTCTGCACTCCAATACTTATCATTTGTCCACACCTACTCCACACCAATATCGATCATTCACTACATTGGTATTATAAGTTCTGAGATGAAAGTTCATTGTTTTTACCTGAATACAATTGCCAATGTTAATGATCAAAGCATCTTCGATAGGTCTCACTGGGATCCATTGACCATCCGATCTACGACTCACTTGTAATCCACCAACACTATCTTGGGCCAATACAGTTAAAGCTCCTCCATCTTGGTGGCGTCCAACGCCTAATGCTAGCTCGGGATTCGGACAAGGAGGGTAATGGTTAAACCTCAAAAAACTAGTTTGGTCCTTGAAGTAGTCACTTAACCGATCACTCGATAAACCCAAGCTTATGGAGATAAGTTCCAAAAGCTTAAAGGCTAACTTCTCAACTTCTCTTGCATATTCTTGGCATATCTCTCTAATGTTCAAATAATCAAATCATTGTAAGTCACTTCTAATCAATGCCCATTGGGCCTAAATGCTTTCCTTTTTTTTCTATGTTCTTCGAGTATATGATCAAATGGTAGGTTACCTGAAATCAGAAGGGTTTTGAGGCCACTGGTTCGTGAGCTTTCTGAGTTCGGAATTTCCCGGCTCTGTAGTCGCCGGAACAATCGTTGAATCCTGCAAAAAGAAATCGAAAATTTCTTTCCAATCTCTAACGTTCTTAGTGTGTTCTTCATCGTGATAACCCATAGGATTCACTTCATCTCTTTTCACTTTCCTCTTTTCCTCCGCCGTTAAACTGAAAAACTCTGCAGCTGTTTTCTCAACACGACGCCTTAAATCCGACGGTAAGCCATGGTTGATCACCTGAAAAAATCCCCATCTCTCACATGCATCTGCAATTTCTCTAGCGATCGCTGTTTTGTCACAATTTTGATCTCCAAGAGAAGAGAGATCGACGGTTGGGATTTCATCAGAGAAAACGAAATCACCGAATTTTGTGAGGTGAGTGTTGGGTCTGTGTTCTGGAGCTTGGATAAAAGCTTCGGTGAGTTCTTTCATGGCGGATTAAACGGTAGTTCAGAGTTGTTGGTTGGCTTATTTCTTCTTTGGAGATATCGCTGGTCTGTGGTCGCTTTTATAAGACAATGCCACGTAGACGTAAAACGTTTATTTATTTATTTATTCTCCATCCGAAATAAAAATGAAGTTAGACTATTATGACTAACATTATTATTTTGGTGAATCTAGACTATTTTGTGCGAACAATTAATTTCACAAGACTGTAGACTAATTTTTGGACGTTGATTAGTAGTCACGACTTTAAAAGAGAAAATGTAAAGAAATATATTTTAATGAAGAAGTTAAATTTCAAATTTTATAAGTTTTTAATAGAAATTTTGTTTTAGGTACTAACTTACTCACACCTAATATAATTTGAGATATTGACAAAATTTTAGCGAAAAATGTATTTATTAGTCAAGTGAATATTTCTACTGATTTATTTACCCAAATTTAATTTTAAACGATAGTATATTTAAGGCAATGGGTGCAACTACCACCATTAAAACAAATACTAACCTCAATATTTAAGGCAATTTTTTTGTCAAAATTCATAAATAAACTTATATTTTAGTATTGATTATACTTTTACACCCACACTACAAAAAATGTTTACATTGATAGCATACGAGCATAGCATGATTTACTCTACTGCTATCATAGATCATTTTTTATTTTCGCTTACTATATAATAGCATTTAATAAATGCTAAAAGAATTACACTAAATGGAAAACAATAACTTATTATGCTAAACACTAAACGAAAATTTCATTTTTTTTCATTTTTTACCTTTCTCGAAAAACCCTAAGACATCATCGTTTTCCCTTTTTTCCTTGTTTCCTCTTTTTCTAAAGTCTTTTCAAAACTTTGATATGTAAGTCTTTCACTTGTTTAGATCTCACTCGTATTTTGTACCAAAGCTTTAAAGTTATCGGGAAATATATCCTAGTAAACAAAACTCATAACCAAGCCCGACTTCTCGAGAACTCTAAATAGCAATTTCGCATCAAATCCACCTTCTCCAGTCTTGTCCCCATCTCCAGGCCCTAAATTTGTCTTACCGCGTCCTTCCTTCTTCTAAAATAACATTGCGGCCTGATTCCACCGGCGAATCCATGGTGGATGAGATGCAACAGAACGATGAAGCCACAAAGGAGAGGCTGCCGTAGAACGATTAACAATGTCATCGTCGTCTGAATTAAGTAGACTCTTGAAATTTGTGACGAGTTTGTGGAAGTAAGATTCATTGTCTCCTCCTCGTTCAATTCATGCAATTATTCTCCTAAGTAATTGTCTTCTTGGAATTAGCAAATCGGATTATAATTTTCATTTATAATTAGTTTTTCTTAGTTGGTGAAGAATCCAAATTTGTAACAAAACCAAAGAACTTAGGAAGAGAGTAGTTAGTTGTAGAGAAATAGAAACTTCTTTAAGAGAGACAAGATATAGTTCTTCTTTAGGGAATGAGGTTTCATCATTAACGGTATTTGGATCTTATTATAATTTTATTTCATTTGCTTCCTTGTTCAGACATAGAATGGTTTATATCAATCTTCACTTTCAATTTTTGAGTTATGAATTGTTGTTGTTGTGTTACTTATCTTTAGAAAAAAAATTCATCAGATTCCATGAAACAGTTGAGTAAAGCTAAAGCACGAGCTACTGAAAGAAAAGGAGGTGAAATGTTTATTTTGAGAACATGTATTTGATTCCACCACGGGTAAACTCTGCTATGAACGAGGAAAGTCTTATTATCATTCATAGATTCGTTGTTCATTTTGGTTTTGCAGTTTTGGTGTTTTAATCAAATAACCTCAGTTTTGTTGTTTGTGTCCTTAAGATTGATCAATCTTTATGCATTTATAATTGATGGGTTTGAAAGATAATTTGATTAGATGAATCGACTTCATAAGTATGAGCTGATTTTGAAGACTAGACATTAAACACTTATTAATGATGTATATTATATTGGTTGGATAGTGTATGAATATTGAAACTTTGTTAATGATCATGCATCAACAATCAGCGCCTACAAAAACCAATCAAGCTGGAGAATAAAAACCTGAATGTATTATATTAATTAATCCAAGTCTCTGTTGATTAATTTTTTTTTTATATATTTTTTAAACATGTATTACATATACACATTCATATTTGTGTTTATAAAGGAAAAAAGAAGAAACACCCTAAGGTTTAGATCGATCACAATACTAGATTCGTTGTATTACATATTTGGGTTTGATATTTGTTCAGAGTGCACCTAATTTTATGGACCATGAGGTAAGTACATGTTTTGATCTTTGTTTTTAAAAATCTTTTATGAGTAGAAATTTTATCTGATCTTTGGTTCTTGTTTTTTCTTTTTTTTTTCGATTTTATGATAAAAATTTACACTACTTGCTCATCTACAACAAGTATCCTAATTTACAGGAACAAGTTAGAAGAAGCTTTCTTTCAGCCTTTTAATATGTACATGATGACTAGCCTTCTCATTCAATAGCGAGGTTAACAAAGCCCTTTATTTGCTCATCTGCTTATTACTTAGATCTTAACATTCTATTTGTAGTACACTCTGTTGTGCTTAAAAGACAATGTTCATTGTTGTTTTTAGATTAGTCAATCACAAGAAAATCAATTCATTATGGTGGCAGTAGGTAATGATTAACAAACCCCTTGTATTCTTATGACAGTCTATAAAAATTTTAACTAAACTGAGTCAACTTGATTATCTAACAGAGAAACAAGATGATGGTGATGAACGAGAGGCCG
>JAKUCM010008594.1:0-48244 GCA_023374145.1 Lepidium sativum | reverse complement strand
GGTCGCAACCTTACCATTTTACCTTACTATATAAACTATGTCTATTGGTGAACCCGTCAGAAATTACTTTAATTGAGTTATGAAGTCGAGCTTGATGTTAACGTCTAGCAATGTTCATACGATCCTTCTACACATGGGATCTCTTTTATCTTAGTTCATGGCGACGTAATGTCATTTTTACAACAGAAAGTGTGCTAAGCTAACTTAGAGTGGCCTTATAGGTCACAAAATATATATTTTGCCTTAGTCTATAAGCTATGTCTATTAGTAAAGCTATAATGAACTACTTTGGTTGTGTTATGAAGTCGAGCTTGATCCTAACAACTAGCCATGCTCATACGATCCTTCTACACATGTGATCTCTTTTAGCTAGGCTCAAGGCAAGTAATGTCATTTTAACATGAGAAATTGTGCTAAGCCAACTTAGAGTGGTATTATAGGTCGCAACCTTACCATTTTACCTTAATATATAAACTATGTCTATTGGTGAACCCGTCAGAAATTACTTTAATTGAGTTATGAAGTCAAGCTTGATGTTAACGTCTAGCAATGTTCATACGATCCTTCTACACATGGGATCTCTTTTATCTTAGTTCATGGCGACGTAATGTCATTTTTACAACAGAAAAAATGGTAAGCCAACTTAGAGTGGCCTTATAGGTCACAAAATATATATTTTGCCTTAGTCTATAAGCTATGTCTATTAGTGAAGCTGTAATGAACTACTTTGGTTGTGTTATGAAGTCGAGGTTGATCCTAACAATTAGCCATGTTCATACGATCCTTCTACACATGTGATCTCTTTTAGCTAGGTTCAAGGCAAGTAATGTCATTTTAACATGAGAAATTGTGCTAAGCAAACTTAGAGTGGTATCATAGGTCGCAACCTTACCATTTTACCTTACTATATAAACTATGTCTATTGGTGAACCCGTCAGAAATTACTTTGGTTGAGTTATGAAGTCGAGCTTGATGTTAACGTCTAGCCATGTTCATACGATCCTTCTACACATGGGATCTCTTTTATCTTAGTTCATGGCGTAGTAATGTCATTTTACAACAGAAAGTGTGCTAAGCCAACTTAGAGTGGCCTTATAGGTCACAAAATATATATTTTGCCTTAGTCTATAAGCTATGTCTATTAGTGAAGCTGTAATGAACTACTTTGGTTGTGTTATGAAGTCGAGCTTGATCCCAACAACTAGCCATGTTCATACGATCCTTCTACACATGTGATCTCTTTTAGCTAGGTTCAAGGCAAGTAATGTCATTTTAACATGAGAAATTGTGCTAAGCCAACTTAGAGTGGTATCATAGGTCGCAACCTTACCATTTTACCTTACTATATAAACTATGTCTATTGGTGAACCCGTCAGAAATTACTTTGGTTGAGTTATGAAGTCGAGCTTGATGTTAACGTCTAGCCATGTTCATACGATCCTTCTACACATGGGATCTCTTTTATCTTAGTTCATGGCGACGTAATGTCATTTTTACAACAGAAAGTGTGCTAAGCCAACTTAGAGTGGCCTTATAGGTCACAAAATTTAAATATTTTGCCTTAGTCTATAAGCTATATCTATTAGTGAATCCGTAATGAACTACTTTGGTTGTGTTATGAAGTCGAGCTTGATCCTAACAACTAGCCATGTTCATACGATCCTTCTACACATGTGATCTCTTTTAGCTAGGTTTAAGGCAAGTAATGTCATTTTAACATGAAAAATTGTGCTAAGCCAACTTAGAGTGGTATCACAGGTCGCAACCTTACCATTTTACCTTACTATATAAACTATGTCTATTGGTGAACCCGTCAGAAATTACTTTGGTTGAGTTATGAAGTCGAGCTTGATGTTAACGTCTAGCCATGTTCATACGATCCTTCTACACATGGGATCTCTTTTATCTTAGTTCATGGCGACGTAATGTCATTTTTACAACAGAAAGAGTGGTAAGCCAACTTAGAGTGGCCTGATAGGTCACAAAATATATATTTTGCCTTAGTCTATAAGCTATATCTATTAGTGAATCCGTAATGAACTACTTTGGTTGTGTTATGAAGTCGAGCTTGATCCTAACAACTAGCCATGTTCATACGATCCTTCTACACATGTGATCTCTTTTAGCTAGGTTTAAGGCAAGTAATGTCATTTTAACATGAGAAATTGTGCTAAGCCAACTTAGAGTGGTATCATAGGTCGCAACCTTACCATTTTACCTTAATATATAAACTATGTCTATTGGTGAACCCGTCAGAAATTACTTTAATTGAGTTATGAAGTCGAGCTTGATGTTAACGTCTAGCCATGTTCATACGATCCTTCTACTCATGGAATCTCTTTTAGCTTAGGTCATGGTGACGTAATGTCATTTTTACAACAGAAAGTGTGCTAAGCTAACTTAGAGTGGCCTTATAGGTCACAAAATATATATTTTGCCTTAGTCTATAAGCTATGTCTATTAGTGATGTGATTCTCCCTAGGATAGAACTCTGAAAATCGGGGCTAGAGAACTCGGAATCGAATGAAAATTGAGCAGCGGATAGATTGGAGTGTGAGGAACGTGCTGGTAAGTTTTGAGTGGAATTGATCGTGGGGTTTCTGAGATACGATGGCAAACTTGTTGAGAAACTGATGGAATGTTGTGGCAGAATGGATTAGAATAAGATGAGGATGTGATGGAAACTTGTAGGTGACGAAGATGAAGTGATAGAATGGATAGATTTCTGTGATTAGATGAATTTGGTGAAGAATCTCTTGGCTCACAACGTGATGGGAGATTCAGGCTCTAGGATTTCCAGAACCGTGGCTTGAGAGCATGGAAAACTCAATAAGAAGTCTTTTTCAATGATAATACTCTAAAGAAATTTACAGCAAGTTCTGGGGTTTAAATACAACCCTAAAACAGAACAACATGTAGTTTTTAAACCAAAAAACAACATGTAGTTTGAAACTTAAATAAAACAACGAAGCGTTTAAATAAAAACAACGAAGCGTCCCACTAATTGGTGCACCTCAAAATCTACTAAGTACAAAACCAGATTGGTTTGTACATTATTCTCCTAATGGTAAGACTTCTAAGTAACTCGCCGTAGTGATTCCATCTGCCTCATTAAAAACCATGAAAGAAAACCCAATTGGGACAAAACTCTCTATGGGAAAAAGAGTACAGACTTCCTCACCTAAGTTACCTAGTTATCATTACCAGGAGAAGTCTTCAAGTTGGAGATGTTGAAGACTTGCATAGCTGGTGGCGAGAACGATCCTTCAGTCATGAGCGAGTGAGCTTCCTTAGCCAACTCCTTAGCTCTCGAACACGTGATTGGACCTATCACCTCTGGTTCCTTAGCTTCTATGCTGCTCACGATCACATCATCCTCTCCCTCTTCAAAAGGATTTGTCCTCAAATCCGAATCTGCAACATATGGAAGCAAGTCAGAAACATTGAACGTTGGAGATATGTTGTACTTACCTTGGAGATCAATCTGATAGGCGTTGTTGTTGATCCTCCTCACGACTGCGAATGGTCCACCAACTCGTGGCTGAAGCTTGCTCTTCCTCTCTTCTGGAAATCGATCTTTCCTTAGGTGAATCCACACCAAATCTCCTTCTTCCAAGATCAGCTCCTTTCTTCCTTTGTTGGCGTGCTTCTTGTACTGCTCTGTCTTCTTCTCTATGTTCTCCTTGGCTTTGGCGTGAATTCTCCTGACTTGTTCAGCCCTTTCTTTTCCATCTGCACTACATTTCACACTCAAAGGCAAAAAAATCAAGTGTAGAGGGAATTGTGGGTTAAAGCCATAAACAATCTCAAAGGGAGAAAAGAGAGTGGCAGAATGCTTAGCGTGATTGTAAGCAAACTCTACATGTGGTAGACACTCTTCCCATGACTTGATGTTGCTCTTCACCAACGTCCTTAGAAGTGTTGACAATGTTCTGTTCATTACTTCTGTCTGTCCATCAGTCTGCCAAAAATGCCCTAAGAATTTGGTGTCTTGATCTGAAACTATCACTTGAGGCATTCCATGCAATCTCACAACTTCCCTGAAAAACAGATTAGCTACACAAACAGCATCATCCGTCTTGTGGCTAGCTATAAAGTAAGCCATCTTGCTAAACCTGTCAACAACCACAAAAATAGAATCTCTACCATTTCTGGTTCGAGGTAAGCCAAGTACAAAGTCCATAGATAAATGAGTCCAAGGCTGCAAAGGAATAGGAAGAGGTGTGTACAAACCGTGTGGCTGTACCTTACTCTTAGCTATTTTACACGTTTCACACCTAGAACAAACCTGATCGACATCTGTCTTCATGTTTGGCCAATAGAAGTGATCCTGCAGTCCAAGTAGAGTCTTTGTAACTCCAAAATGCCCTGCCAATCCACCTCCATGCGCCTCTCTAACTAGCAGCTCTCTGATTGATCCTCTTGGTATACACAAGCGATTATTGTAGAACAAATAACCATCCTGTCTAAACAATTTATCAACAGCAAACTTATGGCATTTGCCATAGCTCTCAGCAAAGTCATTGTCAGTCTCATACAAGTCTTTAATATGCTCAAAACCAGCCAACTTAGAAGTTAAAGTAGAGACTAAAATGTACCTTCTTGATAATGCATCTGCAACTACATTATCCTTACCTTTCTTGTACTTAACTATGCATGGAAACGTCTCTATGAACTCCATCCATCTGGCGTGTCTCTTGTTGAGCTTTTGCTGTCCCTTTAAGTGCTTCAACGACTCATGATCTGTATGAATGACGAATTCTTTTGGCCACAAGTAATGCTGCCACGTTTGAAGTGCTCTAACTAATGCATACAGCTCCTTGTCATAAGTTGGGTAGTTGATTGCAGCTCCTCCTAGCTTCTGAAGCTCTTTAGTCTCAACTGGATTAGTTCTGTAAGCTGGTTTGTTTGGCAACACACAACCAGGCACTAAATCAATCTGATGCTCAATACCACGAATTGGAGGCCGTCCCGATGGTATCTCCTCTGGAAAAACGTCCTGGTACTCCTCTATAATCTGAATCATCTCATGTGGAAGCTCCTCTGATGGTTTAGTACACGCCAATGTCTCCTTGTACACAAACATGAAAGTAGTCATTTCTGGATCAAACAGCTTGTTAAACTCACTGTGATTGATGTATAATGCATTTGACACTTTCTCCTTCTCTTTTCTGTTCATATGCATCTGATCCTTGTAGATTTCAGCTGGTGTGAGTGGAAGAAGAGAGATTTTTCGTCCCTTGTACTCAAACACCTGCTTGTTTGTGTACCCATCATGCATCACACGCCTATCATACTGCCATGGTCTGCCCAACAGAACGTGACTAGACCTCATTGGCACAACATCACACAGCAACTCATCTTCATACTTCCCAATTGCCAACTTGATGAGTACTTGCTGAGAAACGGTTATAGCTCCCTTGTTGTCTAACCACTGCAGCTGATACGGTTTAGGATGTGAAGTAGTCTTAAGATTAAGCTTCTTCACCATCTCCTCACTGGCGGCATTTGTGCAGCTGCCTCCATCAACAATCAAGGTGCAAACCTTATCCTGAACTACACATCTTGTGTGGAAAAGATTCTCACGCTGTTCCCTATCGTCTGGATGAATCTGAACACTCAAAGTTCTGCGTGCTACTAACATCTCTCCAACTGCTGCTGGTTCTACTTCTTCCTCTGCATCAATTTCTGTTTCGCTTTCTGAACTATCTTGAGGTACAATCTCTCCTCCTTCTTTCAGCAGAAACATTTTCTTGTTAGGACAATCTCTGGAGTAATGTCCCATTCCTTGACATTTAAAGCATCTAATGCTGCTAGTAGAAGATCCACTTCTGGGTTTAAGCTCGGTTTTAACCTCTTCTCTAACTGTTGTTGTCGCTGGTTTAAATGAGGCTGGTTTGTTGAATTCTCTCGGTTTTGGAATATTGGAAGTGAAAGTAGATCTGCCAACTTTCCTCTTGAGCTGCGACTCAATCAACTCTTTGAATCGGTTCTCAAACTTGCTATCAAGCTGCTCTAATTGCTGAAAGAGTTGAGAAGCTGTTGCTCGATTGGCTTCTTTGATTTGCTGAGCCATGGCTGTGCTTAGAGCTTCCATAGCTTCAGCTGAAAGCTCCATTGTACCTGAAAGGAAGTCAAAACAACTCACAGTAACTAGTTCTTAGATGAAAAGAAAGGAAATAAAAGCCTAAAAAAAACGAAAATCCTAATCCTACTAAGAATAGGATTCCTAAACTAATCCTAATTCTAACAGGAAAACAAAAAACCTAATCCTAATTCTAATAGGAAAACTCAAAACCTAATCCTAATTCTAATAGGAAAACTCAAAACCTAATCCTAATTCTAATAGGAAAATAGAAACTAATCCTAATTCTAATAGGAAAACTCAAAACTAATCCTAATTCAATCAGGAAACGAAACCTAATCCTAATTCAATCAGGAAAACAAATCTAAAACAAAATCCTATTGCAACATGGATTCGAAAATAACAAGAATGAGAAAAGGGTTTAGAGTTTGCTCAGCCGTTTAGGGTGTGCTCAGCCTTTTTCAGAACCTGGCTCTGATACCACTTGATGTGATTCTCCCTAGGATAGAACTCTGAAAATCGGGGCTAGAGAACTCGGAATCGAATGAAAATTGAGCAGCGGATAGATTGGAGTGTGAGGAACGTGCTGGTAAGTTTTGAGTGGAATTGATCGTGGGGTTTCTGAGATACGATGGCAAACTTGTTGAGAAACTGATGGAATGTTGTGGCAGAATGGATTAGAATAAGATGAGGATGTGATGGAAACTTGTAGGTGACGAAGATGAAGTGATAGAATGGATAGATTTCTGTGATTAGATGAATTTGGTGAAGAATCTCTTGGCTCACAACGTGATGGGAGATTCAGGCTCTAGGATTTCCAGAACCGTGGCTTGAGAGCATGGAAAACTCAATAAGAAGTCTTTTTCAATGATAATACTCTAAAGAAATTTACAGCAAGTTCTGGGGTTTAAATACAACCCTAAAACAGAACAACATGTAGTTTTTAAACCAAAAAACAACATGTAGTTTGAAACTTAAATAAAACAACGAAGCGTTTAAATAAAAACAACGAAGCGTCCCACTAATTGGTGCACCTCAAAATCTACTAAGTACAAAACCAGATTGGTTTGTACATTATTCTCCTAATGGTAAGACTTCTAAGTAACTCGCCGTAGTGATTCCATCTGCCTCATTAAAAACCATGAAAGAAAACCCAATTGGGACAAAACTCTCTATGGGAAAAAGAGTACAGACTTCCTCACCTAAGTTACCTAGTTATCATTACCAGGAGAAGTCTTCAAGTTGGAGATGTTGAAGACTTGCATAGCTGGTGGCGAGAACGATCCTTCAGTCATGAGCGAGTGAGCTTCCTTAGCCAACTCCTTAGCTCTCGAACACGTGATTGGACCTATCACCTCTGGTTCCTTAGCTTCTATGCTGCTCACGATCACATCAATTAGTAAAGCTATAATGAACTACTTTGGTTGTGTTATGAAGTCGAGCTTGATCCTAACAACTAGCCATGCTCATACGATCCTTCTACACATGTGATCTCTTTTAGCTAGGCTCAAGGCAAGTAATGTCATTTTAACATGAGAAATTGTGCTAAGCCAACTTAGAGTGTTATTATAGGTCGCAACCTTACCATTTTACCTTAATATATAAACTATGTCTATTGGTGAACCCGTCAGAAATTACTTTAATTGAGTTATGAAGTCGAGCTTGATGTTAACGTCTAGCAATGTTCATACGATCCTTCTACACATGGGATCTCTTTTATCTTAGTTCATGGCGACGTAATGTCATTTTTACAACAGAAAAATGGGTAAGCCAACTTAGAGTGGCCTTATAGGTCACAAAATATATATTTTGCCTTGGTCTATAAGCTATGTCTATTAGTGAAGCTGTAATGAACTACTTTTGTTGTGTTATGAAGTCGAGCTTGATCCTAACAACTAGCCATGTTCATACGATCCTTCTACACATGTGATCTCTTTTAGCTAGGTTCAAGGCAAGTAATGTCATTTTAACATGAGAAATTGTGCTAAGCAAACTTAGAGTGGTATTATAGGTCGCAACCTTACCATTTTACCTTACTATATAAACTATATCTATTGGTGAACCCGTCAGAAATTACTTTGGTTGAGTTATGAAGTCGAGCTTGATGTTAACGTCTAGCAATGTTCATACGATCCTTCTACACATGGGATCTCTTTTATCTTAGTTCATGGCGACGTAATGTCATTTTTACAACAGAAAGAGTGGTAAGCCAACTTAGAGTGGCCTTATAGGTCACAAAATATATATTTTGCCTTAGTCTATAAGCTATGTCTATTAGTGAAGCTGTAATGAACTACTTTGGTTGTGTTATGAAGTCGAGCTTGATCCTAACAACTAGCCATGTTCATACGATCCTTCTACACATGTGATCTCTTTTAGCTAGGTTCAAGGCAAGTAATGTCATTTTAACATGAGAAATTGTGCTAAGCAAACTTAGAGTGGTATCATAGGTCGCAACCTTACCATTTTACCTTACTATATAAACTATGTCTATTGGTGAACCCATCAGAAATTACTTTGGTTGAGTTATGAAGTCGAGCTTGATGTTAACGTCTAGCCATGTTCATACGATCCTTCTACACATGGGATCTCTTTTATCTTAGTTCATGGCGACGTAATGTCATTTTTACAACAGAAAGAGTGGTAAGCCAACTTAGAGTGGCCTGATAGGTCACAAAATATATATTTTGCCTTAGTCTATAAGCTATATCTATTAGTGAATCCGTAATGAACTACTTTGGTTGTGTTATGAAGTCGAGCTTGATCCTAACAACTAGCCATGTTCATACGATCCTTCTACACATGTGATCTCTTTTAGCTAGGTTTAAGGCAAGTAATGTCATTTTAACATGAGAAATTGTGCTAAGCCAACTTAGAGTGGTATCATAGGTCGCAACCTTACCATTTTACCTTAATATATAAACTATGTCTATTGGTGAACCCGTCAGAAATTACTTTAATTGAGTTATGAAGTCGAGCTTGATGTTAACGTCTAGCCATGTTCATACGATCCTTCTACTCATGGGATCTCTTTTAGCTTAGTTCATGGTGACGTAATGTCATTTTTACAACAGAAAGTGTGCTAAGCTAACTTAGAGTGGCCTTATAGGTCACAAAATATATATTTTGCCTTAGTCTATAAGCTATGTCTATTAGTCAAGCTATAATGAACTACTTTGGTTGTGTTATGAAGTCGAGCTTGATCCTAACAACTAGCCCATGCTCATACGATCCTTCTACACATGTGATCTCTTTTAGCTAGGCTCAAGGCAAGTAATGTCATTTTAACATGA
Organism: Lepidium sativum; assembly: GCA_023374145.1. NCBI lineage: Eukaryota > Viridiplantae > Streptophyta > Magnoliopsida > Brassicales > Brassicaceae > Lepidium > Lepidium sativum. The sequence continues at coordinate 38,866 of JAKUCM010008594.1, read as the reverse complement.
GAAATTGTGCTAAGCCAACTTAGAGTGTTATTATAGGTTGCAACCTTACCATTTTACCTTAATATGTAAACTATGTCTATTGGTGAACCCGTCAGAAATTACTTTAATTGAGTTATGAAGTCGAGCTTGATGTTAACGTCTAGCAATGTTCATACGATCCTTCTACACATGGGATCTCTTTTATCTTAGTTCATGGCGACGTAATGTCATTTTTACAACAGAAAAAATGGTAAGCCAACTTAGAGTGGCCTGATAGGTCACAAAATATATATTTTGCCTTAGTCTATAAGCTATGTCTATTAGTAAAGCTATAATGAACTACTTTGGTTGTGTTATGAAGTCGAGCTTGATCCTAACAACTAGCCATGCTCATACGATCCTTCTACACATGTGATCTCTTTTAGCTAGGCTCAAGCAAGTAATGTCATTTTAACATGAGAAATTGTGCTAAGCCAACTTAGAGTGGTATAATAGGTCGCAACCTTACCATTTTACCTTAATATATAAACTATGTCTATTGGTGAACCTGTCAGAAATTACTTTAATTGAGTTATGAAGTCGAGCTTGATGTTAACGTCTAGCAATGTTCATACGATCCTTCTACACATGGGATCTCTTTTATCTTAGTTCATGGCGACGTAATGTCATTTTTACAACAGAAAGAGTGGTAAGCCAACTTAGAGTGGCCTGATAGGTCACAAAATATATATTTTGCCTTAGTCTATAAGCTATATCTATTAGTGAATCCGTAATGAACTACTTTGGTTGTGTTATGAAGTCGAGCTTGATCCTAACAACTAGCCATGTTCATACGATCCTTCTACACATGTGATCTCTTTTAGCTAGGTTTAAGGCAAGTAATGTCATTTTAACATGAGAAATTGTGCTAAGCCAACTTAGAGTGGTATCATAGGTCGCAACCTTACCATTTTACCTTAATATATAAACTATGTCTATTGGTGAACCCGTCAGAAATTACTTTAATTGAGTTATGAAGTCGAGCTTGATGTTAACGTCTAGCCATGTTCATACGATCCTTCTACTCATGGGATCTCTTTTAGCTTAGTTCATGGTGACGTAATGTCATTTTTACAACAGAAAGTGTGCTAAGCTAACTTAGAGTGGCCTTATAGGTCACAAAATATATATTTTGCCTTAGTCTATAAGCTATGTCTATTAGTAAAGCTATAATGAACTACTTTGGTTGTGTTATGAAGTCGAGCTTGATCCTAACAACTAGCCATGCTCATACGATCCTTCTACACATGTGATCTCTTTTAGCTAGGCTCAAGGCAAGTAATGTCATTTTAACATGAGAAATTGTGCTAAGCCAACTTAGAGTGGTATCATAGGTCGCAACCTTACCATTTTACCTTAATATATAAACTATGTCTATTGGTGAACCCATCAGAAATTACTTTAATTGAGTTATGAAGTCGAGCTTGATGTTAACGTCTAGCCATGTTCATACGATCCTTTTACACATGGGATCTCTTTTATCTTAGATCATGGCGACGTAATGTCATTTTTACAAAAGAAAGTGTGCTAAGCCAACATAGAGTGTCCTTATAGGTCACAAAATATAAATATTTTGCCTTAGTCTATAAGCTATGTCTATTAGTGAAGCTGTAATGAACTACTTTGGTTGTGTTATGAAGTCGAGCTTGATCCCAACAACTAGCCATGCTCATACGATCCTTCTACACATGTGATCTCTTTTAGCTAGGCTCAAGGCAAGTAATGTCATTTTAACATGAGAAATTGTGCTAAGCCAACTTAGAGTGGTATCATAGGTCGCAATCTTACCATTTTACCTTACTATATAAACTATGTCTATTGGTGAACCCGTCAGCAATTACTTTGGTTGAGTTATGAAGTCGAGCTTGATATTAACGTCTAGCCATGTTCATACGATCTTCTACTCAAGGGATCTCTTTTAGCTTAGTTCATGGTGATGTAATGTCATTTTTACAACAGAAAGTGTGCTAAGCTAACTTAGAGTGGCCTTATAGGTCACAAAATATAATTATTTTGCCTTAGTCTATAAGCTACATCTATTAGTGAATCCGTAATGAACTACTTTGGTTGTGTTATGAAGTCGAGCTTGATCCTAACAACTAGCCATGTTCATACGATCCTTCTACACATGTGATCTCTTTTAGCTAGGTTCAAGGCAAGTAATGTCATTTTAACATGAGAAATTATGCTAAGCAACCTTAGAGTGGTATCATAGGTCGTAAGCTTACCATTTTACCTTAATATATAAACTATGTCTATTGGTGAACCCGTCAGAAATTACTTTAATTGAGTTATGAAGTCGAGCTTGATGTTAACGTCTAGCCATGTTCATACGATCCTTCTACACATGGGATCTCTTTTATCTTAGTTCATGGCGTAGTAATGTCATTTTACAACAGAAAGTGTGCTAAGCCAACTTAGAGTGGCCTTATAGGTCACAAAATATATATTTTGCCTTAGTCTATAAGCTATGTCTATTAGTGAAGCTGTAATGAACTACTTTGGTTGTGTTATGAAGTCGAGCTTGATCCCAACAACTAGCCATGTTCATACGATCCTTCTACACATGTGATCTCTTTTAGCTAGGTTCAAGGCAAGTAATGTCATTTTAACATGAGAAATTGTGCTAAGCAAACTTAGAGTAGTATCATAGGTCGCAACCTTACCATTTTACCTTACTATATAAACTATGTCTATTGGTGAACCCGTCAGAAATTACTTTGGTTGAGTTATGAAGTCGAGCTTGATGTTAACGTTTAGCCATGTTCATACGATCCTTCTACTCAAGGGATCTCTTTTAGCTTAGTTCATGGAGACGTAATGTCATTTTTACTACAGAAAGTGTGCTAAGCTAACTTAGAGTGGCCTTATAGGTCACAAAATATATATTTTGCCTTAGTCTATAAGCTATGTCTATTAGTGAAGCTGTAATGAACTACTTTGGTTGTGTTATGAAGTCGAGCTTGATCCTAACAACTAGCAATGTTCATACGATCCTTCTACACATGTGATCTCTTTTAGCTAGGTTCAAGGCAAGTAATGTCATTTTAACATGAGAAATTGTGCTAAGCAAACTTAGAGTGGTATCATAGGTCGCAAACTTACCATTTTACCTTACTATATAAACTATGTCTATTGGTGAACCCGTCAGAAATTACTTTGGTTGAGTTATGAAGTCGAGCTTGATGTTAACGTCTAGCCATGTTCATACGATCCTTCTACACATGGGATCTCTTTTATCTTAGTTCATGGCGACGTAATGTCATTTTTACAACAGAAAGTGTGCTAAGCCAACATAGAGTGGCCTTATAGGTCACAAAATATAATTATTTTGCCTTAGTCTATAAGCTATATCTATTAGTGAATCCGTAATGAACTACTTTGGTTGTGTTATGAAGTCGAGCTTGATCCTAACAACTAGCCATGTTCATACGATCCTTCTACATATGTGATCTCTTTTAGCTAGGTTTAAGGCAAGTAATGTCATTTTAACATGAGATATTGTGCTAAGCCAACTTAGAGTGGTATCATAGGTCGCAACCTTACCATTTTACCTTAATATATAAACTATGTCTATTGGTGAACCCGTCAGAAATTACTTTAATTGAGTTATGAAGTCGAGCTTGATGTTAACGTCTAGCCATGTTCATACGATCCTTCTACTCATGGGATCTCTTTTAGCTTAGTTCATGGAGACGTAATGTCATTTTTACAACAGAAAGTGTGCTAAGCTAACTTAGAGTGGCCTTATAGGTCACAAAATATATATTTTGCCTTAGTCTATAAGCTATGTCTATTAGTGAAGCTGTAATGAACTACTTTGGTTGTGTTATGAAGTCGAGCTTGATCCCAACAACTAGCCATGCTCATACGATCCTTCTACTCATGTGATCTCTTTTAGCTAGGCTCAAGGCAAGTAATGTCATTTTAACATGAGAAATTGTGCTAAGCCAACTTAGAGTGGTATCATAGGTCGCAATCTTACCATTTTACCTTACTATATAAACTATGTCTATTGGTGAACCCGTCAGCAATTACTTTGGTTTAGTTATGAAGTCGAGCTTGATATTAACGTCTAGCCATGTTCATACGATCCTTCTACTCAAGGGATCTCTTTTAGCTTAGTTCATGGTGACGTAATGTCATTTTTACAACAGAAAGTGTGCTAAGCTAACTTAGAGTGGCCTTATAGGTCACAAAATATATATTTTGCCTTAGTCTATAAGCTATGTCTATTAGTGAAGCTGTAATGAACTACTTTGGTTGTGTTATGAAGTCGAGCTTGATCCTAACAACTAGCCATGTTCATACGATCCTTCTACACATGTGATCTCTTTTAGCTAGGTTCAAGGCAAGTAATGTCATTTTAACATGAGAAATTGTGCTAAGCAACCTTAGAGTGGTATCATAGGTCGCAACCTTACCATTTTACCTTACTATATAAACTATGTCTATTGGTGAACCCGTCAGAAATTACTTTGGTTGAGTTATGAAGTCGAGCTTGATGTTAACGTCTAGCAATGTTCATACGATCCTTCTACACATGGGATATCTTTCATCTTAGTTCATGGCGACGTAATGTCATTTTTACAACAGAAAGTGTGCTAAGCCAACATAGAGTGGCCTTATAGGTCACAAAATATAAATATTTTGCCTTAGTCTATAAGCTATATCTATTAGTGAATCCGTAATGAACTACTTTGGTTGTTGATGTGTCTGCATTTTACCACATTTTAGGGCCATTATATAGCATGTTTTGCATTCATACTTGCATTATTATCATAGTTTTAGGTTCTTTTAGGCATAATTTGCATACTTAGTGTTGGGCATTGCACACATTGCATAAAGGGTATTTTTAGGCACTTTTTGGAGCATTTCATGAAGAATTTCGGACTACAAGAAGACCAATGGAAAATCGGCTGGCCTAAAGTTGAAGTTCAGGATGTGATCTAGAAGATTTGGCATATACCAATGACACTCGAGCATGACACTCGACCACACTTGGTCGAGTGGATTTTCGGACCAGAACTAAGACTTCAGACGAAGATTGACTTCTTGGGCTTCTCTGCGAAAAAGGCTCATCAAGACCCATTTGTGCAAGCCCAACAACTATTTTAGGCCTTTTTCTATTTTCTTTCTTGAGGAAATTTCCTTTTAACTTTTAAAAGGAAATTCCCATTTTTCTTTCAAGGGAATTTTTCCCTTTTTCTCTTTAAGTATTTTTCCTTTTTCTTTAAGATCTTTTGATCTATAAATTGTACTAGAATTTCTGCTTTCAATATACAATCTTTTCCAGCAAAATTTCGAGTTCTTTCTTTTAGCAATTTACGATTTTAAGTCTTAAGTTTATGCAATTGATTTTTGATTTTAAGTCTATGTTTTATTTCATGAATTCTGAGTAAGTTAGTCTAGGGTTCTGAGGAAAGGGTGAGATTAGGGGAAAACTTAGGGATTTCTAGATTTGTCTATGTTTAAATAAGGTCTTAGATCTCTTTAGTTTAAGTGTTCTTAATGCTTGTTTCTTTCTGATCAATTGAAATTCGATCTCTTGGTGAATCCCCCCCGAGAGGCGTTTGGGAATCACTTGAACATGCTTAAATTAAGATAGCATCTTCCTAGCTCAAGAGATTGATTGTCTAGGGTGTTATTAGGCTTTGTAAGGTCCATACTTAAGGCCTCTTGCATTTCCAATCGTTGGGCGAGAGTCAAGTCAGGTTGTCTTTTAGGAGAGGTCCCCATTGCGCGAGAGCGAATGTGATTACTTTGTGATTCCTTGCTTAGAGGTCATCTAAATAGGTTGATAGATAAGTCTAGAACCCCTAGGAATAGCCTAATCATTGATCCTAATCCTCGAGAACCCGGTTTTTCCCTTATTGAATTTTCGTAATTTTAATACTCTGCTTTAGGTTGAGATTTCGTGTTGCACTTTATCATTAGTTTCACTATTGCTCTACTTTTAATGCTCTGTTTTTACATTTTAATACTTTGTTTCATTTTTAGCATTTTGTTTTAAGATTTCATTGTCACCTAGGATAGATCACCACTCACTAAAACCGAATTTGGGCTTAGATTAGGAATAAGTAGATTATATCTTGATTGCTAGTTACTCTCCCAGTGGATTGACACCATACTGTACTGCAATTGATTAAATAGACAGTTTGGTATTTGAGAAAACACCGCACAAAAACATGTTTATCAGTTGTGTTATGAAGTCGAGCTTGATACTAACAACTAGCCATGTTCATACGATCCTTCTACACATGTGATCTCTTTTAGCTAGGTTTAAGGCAATTAATGTCATTTTAACATGAGAAATTGTGCTAAGCCAACTTAGAGTGGTATCATAGGTGGCAACCTTACCATTTTACCTTACTATATAAACTATGTCTATTGGTGAACCCGTCAGAAATTTACTTTGGTTGAGTTATGAAGTCGGAGCTTGATGTTAACGTCTAGCCATGTTCATACGATCTTTCTACTCAAGGGATCTCTTTTAGCTTAGTTCATGGTGACGTAATGTCATTTTTACAACAGAAAGTGTGCTAAGCTAACTTAGAGTGGCCCTTATAGTCACAAAATATATATCTTGCCTTATGTCTATAAGCTATATCTATTAGTGAAGCTGTAATGAACTACTTTGGTTTGTGTTATTGAAGTCGAGCTTGATTCCCAATAACTAGCACATGCTCCATACGATCCTTCTACACATGTGATCTCTTTAGCTAGGCTCAAGGCAAGTAATGTCATTTTAACATGAGAATTGTGCTAAGCCAACTTAGAGTGGTATCATAGGTCGCAATCTTACCATTTTACCTTACTATATAAACTATGTCTATTGGTGAACCCGTCAGCAATTACTTTGGTTGAGTTATGAAGTCGAGCTTGATATTAACGTCTAGCCATGTTCATACGATCCTTTCTACTCAAGGGATCTCTTTTAGCTTAGTTCATGGTGACGTAATGTCATTTTTACAACAGAAAGTGTGCCTAAGCTAACTTAGAGTGGCCTTATAGGTCACAAAATATATATTTTGCCTTAGTCTATAAAACTATGTCTATTAGTGAAGCTGGTAATGAACTACTTTGGTTGTGTTATGAAGTCGAGCTTGATCCTAACAACTAGCCATGTTCATACGATCCTTCTACACATGTGATCTCTTTTAGCTAGGTTCAAGGCAAGTAATGTCATTTTAACATGAGAAATTGTGCTAAGCAACCTTAGAGTGGTATCATAGGTCGCAACCTTACCATTTTACCTTACTATATAAACTATGTCTATTGGTGAACCCGTCAGAAATTACTTTGGTTGAGTTATGAAGTCGAGCTTGATGTTAACGTCTAGCAATGTTCATACGATCCTTCTACACATGGGATCTCTTTCATCTTAGTTCATGGCGACGTAATGTCATTTTTACAACAGAAAGTGTGCTAAGCCAACATAGAGTGGCCTTATAGGTCACAAAATATAAATATTTTGCCTTAGTCTATAAGCTATATCGATTAGTGAATCCGTAATGAACTACTTTGGTTGTGTTATGAAGTCGAGCTTGATCCTAACAACTAGCCATGTTCATACGATCCTTCTACACATGTAATCTCTTTTAGCTAGGTTTAAGGCAATTAATGTCATTTTAACATGAGAAATTGTGCTAAGCCAACATAGAGTGGTATCATAGGTGGCAACCTTACCATTTTACCTTACTATATAAACTATGTCTATTGGTGAACCCGTCAGAAATTACTTTGGTTGAGTTATGAAGTCGAGCTTGATGTTAACGTCTACCCATGTTCATACGATCCTTCTACTCAAGGGATCTCTTTTAGCTTAGTTCATGGTGACGTAATCTCATTTTTACAACAGAAAGTGTGCTAAGCTAACTTAGAGTGGCCTTATAGGTCACAAAATATATATTTTGCCTTAGTCTATAAGCTATGTCTATTAGTAAAGCTATAATGAACTACTTTGGTTGTGTTATGAAGTCGAGCTTGATCCTAACAACTAGCCATGCTCATACGATCCTTCTACACATGTGATCTCTTTTAGCTAGGCTCAAGGCAAGTAATGTCATTTTAACATGAGAAATTGTGCTAAGCCAACTTAGAGTGGTATTATAGGTCGCAACCTTACCATTTTACCTTAATATATAAACTATGTCTATTGGTGAACCCGTCAGAAATTACTTTAATTGAGTTATGAAGTCGAGCTTGATGTTAACGTCTAGCAATGTTCATACGATCCTTCTACACATGGGATCTCTTTTATCTTAGTTCATGGCGACGTAATGTCATTTTTACAACAGAAAGAGTGGTAAGCCAACTTAGAGTGGCCTTATAGGTCACAAAATATATATTTTGCCTTAGTCTATAATCTATGTCTATTAGTGAAGCTGTAATGAACTACTTTGGTTGTGTTATGAAGTCGAGCTTGATCCTAACAACTAGCCATGTTCATACGATCCTTCTACACATGTGATCTCTTTTAGCTAGGTTCAAGGCAAGTAATGTCATTTTAACATGAGAAATTGTGCTAAGCAAACTTAGAGTGGTATCATAGGTCGCAACCTTACCATTTTACCTTACTATATAAACTATGTCTATTGGTGAACCCGTCAGAAATTACTTTGGTTGAGTTATGAAGTCGAGCTTGATGTTAACGTCTAGCCATGTTCATACGATCCTTCTAACACATGGGATCTCTTTTATCTTAGTTCATGGCGACGTAATGTCATTTTTACAACAGAAAGTGTGCTAAGCCAACATAGAGTGGCCTTATAGGTCACAAAATATAAATATTTTGCCTTAGTCTATAAGCTATATCGATTAGTGAATCCGTAATGAACTACTTTGGTTGTGTTATGAAGTCGAGCTTGATCCTAACAACTAGCCATGTTCATACGATCCTTCTACACATGTGATCTCTTTTAGCTAGGTTTAAGGCAAGTAATGTCATTTTAACATGAAAAATTGTGCTAAGCCAACTTAGAGTGGTATCACAGGTCGCAACCTTACCATTTTACCTTAATATATAAACTATGTCTATTGGTGAACCCGTCATAAATTACTTTAATTGAGTTATGAAGTCGAGCTTGATGTTAACGTCTAGCCATGTTCATACGATCCTTCTACTCAAGGGATCTCTTTTAGCTTAGTTCATGGAGACGTAATGTCATTTTTACAACAGAAAGTGTGCTAAGCTAACTTAGAGTGGCCTTATAGGTCACAAAATATATATTTTGCCTTAGTCTATAAGCTATGTCTATTAGTGAAGCTGTAATGAACTACTTTGGTTGTGTTATGAAGTCGAGCTTGATCCCAACAACTAGCCATGTTCATACGATCCTTCTACACATGTGATCTCTTTTAGCTAGGTTCAAGGCAAGTAATGTCATTTTAACATGAGAAATTGTGCTAAGCAACCTTAGAGTGGTATCATAGGTCGCAACCTTACCATTTTACCTTACTATATAAACTATGTCTATTGGTGAACCCGTCAGAAATTACTTTGGTTGAGTTATGAAGTCGAGCTTGATGTTAACGTCTAGCAATGTTCATACGATCCTTCTACACATGGGATCTCTTTCATCTTAGTTCATGGCGACGTAATGTCATTTTTACAACAGAAAGTGTGCTAAGCCAACATAGAGTGGCCTTATAGGTCACAAAATATAAATATTTTGCCTTAGTCTATAAGCTATATCGATTAGTGAATCCGTAATGAACTACTTTGGTTGTGTTATGAAGTCGAGCTTGATCCTAACAACTAGCCATGTTCAATACGATCCTTCTACACATGTGATCTCTTTTAGCTAGGTTTAAGGCAATTAATGTCATTTTAACATGAGAAATTGTGCTAAGCCAACATAGAGTGGTATCATAGGTGGCAACCTTACCATTTTACCTTACTATATAAACTATGTCTATTGGTGAACCCGTCAGAAATTACTTTGGTTGAGTTATGAAGTCGAGCTTGATGTTAACGTCTACCCATGTTCATACGATCCTTCTACTCAAGGGATCTCTTTTAGCTTAGTTCATGGTGACGTAATCTCATTTTTACAACAGAAAGTGTGCTAAGCTAACTTAGAGTGGCCTTATAGGTCACAAAATATATATTTTGCCTTAGTCTATAAGCTATGTCTATTAGTGAAGCTGTAATGAACTACTTTGGTTGTGTTATGAAGTCGAGCTTGATCCCAACAACTAGCCATGTTCATACGATCCTTCTACACATGTGATCTCTTTTAGCTAGGTTCAAGGCAAGTAATGTCATTTTAACATGAGAAATTGTGCTAAGCAACCTTAGAGTGGTATCATAGGTCGCAACCTTACCATTTTACCTTACTATATAAACTATGTCTATTGGTGAACCCGTCAGAAATTACTTTGGTTGAGTTATGAAGTCGAGCTTGATGTTAACGTCTAGCCATGTTCATACGATCCTTCTACTCAAGGGATCTCTTTTAGCTTAGTTCATGGAGACGTAATGTCATTTTTACAACAGAAAGTGTGCTAAGCTAACTTAGAGTGGCCTTATAGGTCACAAAATATATATTTTGCCTTAGTCTATAAGCTATGTCTATTAGTGAAGCTGTAATGAACTACTTTGGTTGTGTTATGAAGTCGAGCTTGATCCCAACAACTAGCCATGTTCATACGATCCTTCTACACATGTGATCTCTTTTAGCTAGGTTCAAGGCAAGTAATGTCATTTTAACATGAGAAATTGTGCTAAGCAACCTTAGAGTGGTATCATAGGTCGCAACCTTACCATTTTACCTTACTATATAAACTATGTCTATTGGTGAACCCGTCAGAAATTACTTTGGTTGAGTTATGAAGTCGAGCTTGATGTTAACGTCTAGCAATGTTCATACGATCCTTCTACACATGGGATCTCTTTCATCTTAGTTCATGGCGACGTAATGTCATTTTTACAACAGAAAGTGTGCTAAGCCAACATAGAGTGGCCTTATAGGTCACAAAATATAAATATTTTGCCTTAGTCTATAAGCTATATCGATTAGTGAATCCGTAATGAACTACTTTGGTTGTGTTATGAAGTCGAGCTTGATCCTAACAACTAGCCATGTTCATACGATCCTTCTACACATGTGATCTCTTTTAGCTAGGTTTAAGGCAATTAATGTCATTTTAACATGAGAAATTGTGCTAAGCCAACATAGAGTGGTATCATAGGTGGCAACCTTACCATTTTACCTTACTATATAAACTATGTCTATTGGTGAACCCGTCAGAAATTACTTTGGTTGAGTTATGAAGTCGAGCTTGATGTTAACGTCTACCCATGTTCATACGATCCTTCTACTCAAGGGATCTCTTTTAGCTTAGTTCATGGTGACGTAATCTCATTTTTACAACAGAAAGTGTGCTAAGCTAACTTAGAGTGGCCTTATAGGTCACAAAATATATATTTTGCCTTAGTCTATAAGCTATGTCTATTAGTGAAGCTGTAATGAACTACTTTGGTTGTGTTATGAAGTCGAGCTTGATCCTAACAACTAGCCATGCTCATACGATCCTTCTACACATGTGATCTCTTTTAGCTAGGTTCAAGGCAAGTAATGTCATTTTAACATGAGAAATTGTGCTAAGCCAACTTAGAGTGGTATTATAGGTCGCAACCTTACCATTTTACCTTAATATATAAACTATGTCTATTGGTGAACCCGTCAGAAATTACTTTAATTGAGTTATGAAGTCGAGCTTGATGTTAACGTCTAGCAATGTTCATACGATCCTTCTACACATGGGATCTCTTTCATCTTAGTTCATGGCGACGTAATGTCATTTTTACAACAGAAAGAGTGGTAAGCCAACTTAGAGTGGCCTTATAGGTCACAAAATATATATTTTGCCTTAGTCTATAATCTATGTCTATTAGTGAAGCTGTAATGAACTACTTTGGTTGTGTTATGAAGTCGAGCTTGATCCTAACAACTAGCCATGTTCATACGATCCTTCTACACATGTGATCTCTTTTAGCTAGGTTCAAGGCAATTAATGTCATTTTAACATGAGAAATTGTGCTAAGCCAACATAGAGTGGTATCATAGGTCGCAACCTTACCATTTTACCTTACTATATAAACTATGTCTATTGGTGAACCCCGTCAGAAATTACTTTGGTTGAGTTATGAAGTCGAGCTTGATGTTAACGTCTACCCATGTTCATACGATCCTTCTACACATGGGATCTCTTTTAGCTTAGTTCATGGTGACGTAATCTCATTTTTACAACAGAAAGTGTGCTAAGCTAACTTAGAGTGGCCTTATAGGTCACAAAATATAAATATTTTGCCTTAGTCTATAAGCTATATCGATTAGTGAATCCGTAATGAACTACTTTGGTTGTGTTATGAAGTCGAGCTTGATCCTAACAACTAGCCATGTTCATACGATCCTTCTACACATGTGATCTCTTTTAGCTAGGCTCAAGGCAAGTAATGTCATTTTAACATGAGAAATTGTGCTAAGCCAACTTAGAGTGGTATTATAGGTCGCAACCTTACCATTTTACCTTAATATATAAACTATGTCTATTGGTGAACCCGTCAGAAATTACTTTAATTGAGTTATGAAGTCGAGCTTGATGTTAACGTCTAGCAATGTTCATACGATCCTTCTACACATGGGATCTCTTTTATCTTAGTTCATGGCGACGTAATGTCATTTTTACAACAGAAAGAGTGGTAAGCCAACTTAGAGTGGCCTTATAGGTCACAAAATATATATTTTGCCTTAGTCTATAATCTATGTCTATTAGTGAAGCTGTAATGAACTACTTTGGTTGTGTTATGAAGTCGAGCTTGATCCTAACAACTAGCCATGTTCATACGATCCTTCTACACATGTGATCTCTTTTAGCTAGGTTCAAGGCAAGTAATGTCATTTTAACATGAGAAATTGTGCTAAGCAAACTTAGAGTGGTATCATAGGTCGCAACCTTACCATTTTACCTTACTATATAAACTATGTCTATTGGTGAACCCGTCAGAAATTACTTTGGTTGAGTTATGAAGTCGAGCTTGATGTTAACGTCTAGCCATGTTCATACGATCCTTCTACACATGGGATCTCTTTTATCTTAGTTCATGGCGACGTAATGTCATTTTTACAACAGAAAGTGTGCTAAGCCAACATAGAGTGGCCTTATAGGTCACAAAATATAAATATTTTGCCTTAGTCTATAAGCTATATCGATTAGTGAATCCGTAATGAACTACTTTGGTTGTGTTATGAAGTCGAGCTTGATCCTAACAACTAGCCATGTTCATACGATCCTTCTACACATGTGATCTCTTTTAGCTAGGTTTAAGGCAAGTAATGTCATTTTAACATGAAAAATTGTGCTAAGCCAACTTAGAGTGGTATCACAGGTCGCAACCTTACCATTTTACCTTAATATATAAACTATGTCTATTGGTGAACCCGTCATAAATTACTTTAATTGAGTTATGAAGTCGAGCTTGATGTTAACGTCTAGCCATGTTCATACGATCCTTCTACTCAAGGGATCTCTTTTAGCTTAGTTCATGGAGACGTAATGTCATTTTTACAACAGAAAGTGTGCTAAGCTAACTTAGAGTGGCCTTATAGGTCACAAAATATATATTTTGCCTTAGTCTATAAGCTATGTCTATTAGTGAAGCTGTAATGAACTACTTTGGTTGTGTTATGAAGTCGAGCTTGATCCCAACAACTAGCCATGTTCATACGATCCTTCTACACATGTGATCTCTTTTAGCTAGGTTCAAGGCAAGTAATGTCATTTTAACATGAGAAATTGTGCTAAGCAACCTTAGAGTGGTATCATAGGTCGCAACCTTACCATTTTACCTTACTATATAAACTATGTCTATTGGTGAACCCGTCAGAAATTACTTTGGTTGAGTTATGAAGTCGAGCTTGATGTTAACGTCTAGCCATGTTCATTCGATCCTTCTACACATGGGATCTCTTTTATCTTAGTTCATGGCGACGTAATGTCATTTTTACAACAGAAAGAGTGGTAAGCCAACTTAGAGTGGCCTGTTAGGTCACAAAATATATATTTTGCCTTAGTCTATAAGCTATATCTATTAGTGAATCCGTAATGAACTACTTTGGTTGTGTTATGAAGTCGAGCTTGATCCTAACAACTAGCCATGTTCATACGTTCCTTCTACACATGTGATCTCTTTTAGCTAGGTTTAAGGCAAGTAATGTCATTTTAACATGAAAAATTGTGCTAAGCCAACTTAGAGTGGTATCATAGGTCGCAACCTTACCATTTTACCTTAATATATAAACTATGTCTATTGGTGAACCCGTCAGAAATTACTTTAATTGAGTTATGAAGTCGAGCTTGATGTTAACGTCTAGCCATGTTCATACGATCCTTCTACTCATGGGATCTCTTTTAGCTTAGTTCATGGTGACGTAATGTCATTTTTACAACAGAAAGTGTGCTAAGCTAACTTAGAGTGGCCTTATAGGTCACAAAATATATATTTTGCCTTAGTCTATAAGCTATGTCTATTAGTGAAGCTGTAATGAACTACTTTGGTTGTGTTATGAAGTCGAGCTTGATCCTAACAACTAGCCATGTTCATACGATCCTTCTACACATGTGATCTCTTTTAGCTAGGTTCAAGGCAAGTAATGTCATTTTAACATGAGAAATTGTGCTAAGCAAACTTAGAGTGGTATCATAGGTCGCAACCTTACCATTTTACCTTACTATATAAACTATGTCTATTGGTGAACCCGTCAGAAATTACTTTGGTTGAGTTATGAAGTCGAGCTTGATGTTAACGTCTAGCCATGTTCATACAATCCTTCTACACATGGGATCTCTTTTATCTTAGTTCATGGCGTAGTAATGTCATTTTTACAACAGAAAGTGTGCTAAGCCAACATAGAGTGGCCTTATAGGTCACAAAATATAAATATTTTGCCTTAGTCTATAAGCTATATCTATTAGTGAATCCGTAATGAACTACTTTGGTTGTGTTATGAAGTCGAGCTTGATCCTAACAACTAGCCATGTTCATACGATCCTTCTACACATGTGATCTCTTTTAGCTAGGTTTAAGGCAAGTAATGTCATTTTAACATGAAAAATTGTGCTAAGCCAACTTAGAGTGGTATCACAGGTCGCAACCTTACCATTTTACCTTAATATATAAACTATGACTATTGGTGAACCCGTCAGAAATTACTTTAATTGAGTTATTAAGTCGAGCTTGATGTTAACGTCTAGCCATGTTCATACGATCCTTCTACTCATGGGATCTCTTTTAGCTTAGTTCATGGTGACGTAATGTCATTTTTACAACAGAAAGTGTGCTAAGCTAACTTAGAGTGGCCTTATAGGTCACAAAATATATATTTTGCCTTAGTCTATAAGCTATGTCTATTAGTGAAGCTGTAATGAACTACTTTGGTTGTGTTATGAAGTCGAGCTTGATCCTAACAACTAGCCATGTTCATACGATCCTTCTACACATGTGATCTCTTTTAGCTAGGTTCAAGGCAAGTAATGTCATTTTAACATGAGAAATTGTGCTAAGCAAACTTAGAGTGGTATCATAGGTCGCAACCTTACCATTTTACCTTACTATATAAACTATGTCTATTGGTGAACCCGTCAGAAATTACTTTGGTTGAGTTATGAAGTCGAGCTTGATGTTAACGTCTAGCCATGTTCATACGATCCTTCTACACATGGGATCTCTTTTATCTTAGTTCATGGCGTAGTAATGTCATTTTTACAACAGAAAGTGTGCTAAGCCAACATAGAGTGGCCTTATAGGTCACAAAATATAAATATTTTGCCTTAGTCTATAAGCTATATCTATTAGTGAATCCGTAATGAACTACTTTGGTTGTGTTATGAAGTCGAGCTTTATCCTAACAACTAGCCATGTTCATACGATCTTTCTACACATGTGATCTCTTTTAGCTAGGTTTAAGGCAAGTAATGTCATTTTAACATGAAAAATTGTGCTAAGCCAACTTAGAGTGGTATCACAGGTCGCAACCTTACCATTTTACCTTAATATATAAACTATGTCTATTGGTGAACCCGTCAGAAATTACTTTAATTGAGTTATGAAGTCGAGCTTGATGTTAACGTCTAGCCATGTTCATACGATCCTTCTACTCAAGGGATCTCTTTTAGCTTAGTTCATGGAGACGTAATGTCATTTTTACTACAGAAAGTGTGCTAAGCTAACTTAGAGTGGCCTTATAGGTCACAAAATATATATTTTGCCTTAGTCTATAAGCTATGTCTATTAGTGAAGCTGTAATGAACTACTTTGGTTGTGTTATGAAGTCGAGCTTGATCCAAACAACTAGCAATGTTCATACGATCCTTCTACACATGTGATCTCTTTTAGCTAGGTTCAAGGCAAGTAATGTCATTTTAACATGAGAAATTGTGCTAAGCAAACTTAGAGTGGTATCATAGGTCGCAACCTTACCATTTTACCTTACTATATAAACTATGTCTATTGGTGAACCCGTCAGAAATTACTTTGGTTGAGTTATGAAGTCGAGCTTGATGTTAACGTCTAGCCATGTTCATTCGATCCTTCTACACATGGGATCTCTTTTATCTTAGTTCATGGCGACGTAATGTCATTTTTACAACAGAAAGAGTGGTAAGCCAACTTAGAGTGGCCTGTTAGGTCACAAATTATATATTTTGCCTTAGTCTATAAGCTATATCTATTAGTGAATCCGTAATGAACTACTTTGGTTGTGTTATGAAGTCGAGCTTGATCCTAACAACTAGCCATGTTCATACGTTCCTTCTACACATGTGATCTCTTTTAGCTAGGTTTAAGGCAAGTAATGTCATTTTAACATGAAAAATTGTGCTAAGCCAACTTAGAGTGGTATCATAGGTCGCAACCTTACCATTTTACCTTAATATATAAACTATGTCTATTGGTGAACCCGTCAGAAATTACTTTAATTGAGTTATGAAGTCGAGCTTGATGTTAACGTCTAGCCATGTTCATACGATCCTTATACTCATGGGATCTCTTTTAGCTTAGTTCATGGTGACGTAATGTCATTTTTACAACAGAAAGTGTGCTAAGCCAACATAGAGTGGCCTTATAGGTCACAAAATATAAATATTTTGCCTTAGTCTATAAGCTATATCTATTAGTGAATCCGTAATGAACTACTTTGGTTGTGTTATGAAGTCGAGCTTGATCCTAACAACTAGCCATGTTCATACGATCCTTCTACACATGTGATCTCTTTTAGCTAGGTTTAAGGCAAGTAATGTCATTTTAATATGAAAAATTGTGCTAAGCCAACTTAGAGTGGTATCACAGGTCGCAACCCTACCATTTTACCTTAATATATAAACTATGTCTATTGGTGAACCCGTCAGAAATTACTTTAATTGAGTTATGAAGTCGAGCTTGATGTTAACGTCTAGCCATGTTCATACGATCCTTCTACTCAAGGGATCTCTTTTAGCTTAGTTCATGGAGACGTAATGTCATTTTTACTACAGAAAGTGTGCTAAGCTAACTTAGAGTGGCCTTATAGGTCACAAAATATATATTTTGCCTTAGTCTATAAGCTATGTCTATTAGTGAAGCTGTAATGAACTACTTTGGTTGTGTTATGAAGTCGAGCTTGATCCTAACAACTAGCAATGTTCATACGATCCTTCTACACATGTGATCTCTTTTAGCTAGGTTCAAGGCAAGTAATGTCATTTTAACATGAGAAATTGTGCTAAGCAAACTTAGAGTGGTATCATAGGTCGCAAACTTACCATTTTACCTTACTATATAAACTATGTCTATTGGTGAACCCGTCAGAAATTACTTTGGTTGAGTTATGAAGTCGAGCTTGATGTTAACGTCTAGCCATGTTCATATGATCATTCTACTCATGGGATCTCTTTTAGCTTAGTTCATGGTGACGTAATGTCATTTTTACAACAGAAAGTGTGCTAAGCTAACTTAGAGTGGCCTTATAGGTCACAAAATATATATTTTGCCTTAGTCTATAAGCTATGTCTATTAGTAAAGCTATAATGAACTACTTTGGTTGTGTTATGAAGTCGAGCTTGATCCTAACAACTAGCCATGTTCATACGATCCTTCTACACATGTGATCTCTTTTAGCTAGGTTTAAGGCAAGTAATGTCATTTTAACATGAGAAATTGTGCTAAGCAAACTTAGAGTGGTATCATAGGTCGCAACCTTACCATTTTACCTTACTATATAAACTATGTCTATTGGTGAACCCGTCAGAAATTACTTTGGTTGAGTTATGAAGTCGAGCTTGATGTTAACGTCTAGCCATGTTCATTCGATCCTTCTACACATGGGATCTCTTTTATCTTAGTTCATGGCGACGTAATGTCATTTTTACAACAGAAAGAGTGGTAAGCCAACTTAGAGTGGCCTGTTAGGTCACAAAATATATATTTTGCCTTAGTCTATAAGCTATATCTATTAGTGAATCCGTAATGAACTAGTTTGGTTGTGTTATGAAGTCGAGCTTGATCCCTAACAACTAGCCATGTTCATACGTTCCTTCTACACATGTGATCTCTTTTAGCTAGGTTTAAGGCAAGTAATGTCATTTTAACATGAGAAATTGTGCTAAGCCAACTTAGAGTGGTATCATAGGTCGCAACCTTACCATTTTACCTTAATATATAAACTATGTCTATTGGTGAACCCGTCAGAAATTACTTTAATTGAGTTATGAAGTCGAGCTTGATGTTAACGTCTAGCCATGTTCATACGATCCTTATACTCATGGGATCTCTTTTAGCTTAGTTCATGGTGACGTAATGTCATTTTTACAACAGAAAGTGTGCTAAGCCAACATAGAGTGGCCTTATAGGTCACAAAATATAAATATTTTGCCTTAGTCTATAAGCTATATCTATTAGTGAATCCGTAATGAACTACTTTGGTTGTGTTATGAAGTCGAGCTTGATCCTAACAACTAGCCATGTTCATACGATCCTTCTACACATGTGATCTCTTTTAGCTAGGTTTAAGGCAAGTAATGTCATTTTAACATGAAAAATTGTGCTAAGCCAACTTAGAGTGGTATCACAGGTCGCAACCTTACCATTTTACCTTAATATATAAACTATGTCTATTGGTGAACCCGTCAGAAATTACTTTAATTGAGTTATGAAGTCGAGCTTGATGTTAACGTCTAGCCATGTTCATTCGATCCTTCTACACATGGGATCTCTTTTATCTTAGTTCATGGCGACGTAATGTCATTCTTACAACAGAAAGTGTGCTAAGCTAACTTAGAGTGGCCTTATAGGTCACAAAATATATATTTTGCCTTAGTCTATAAGCTATGTCTATTAGTGAAGCCGTAATGAACTACTTTGGTTGTGTTATCAAGTAGAGCTTGATCCCAACAACTAGCAATGCTCATACGATCCTTCTATACATGTGATCTCTTTTAGCTAGGCTCAAGGCAAGTAATGTCATTTTAACATGAGAAATTGTGCTAAGCCAACTTAGAGTGGTATCATAGGTCGCAATCTTACCATTTTACCTTACTATATAAACTATGTCTATTGGTGAACCCGTCAGCAATTACTTTGGTTGAGTTATGAAGTCGAGCTTGATATTAACGTCTAGCCATGTTCATACGATCCTTCTACACATGGGATCTCTTTTATCTTAGTTCATGGCGACGTAATGTCATTTTTACAACAGAAAGAGTAGTAAGCCAACTTAGAGTGGCTTGATAGGTCACAAAATTTATATTTTGCCTTAGTCTATAAGCTATATCTATTAGTGAATCCGTAATGAACTACTTTGGTTGTGTTATGAAGTCGAGCTTGATCCTAACAACTAGCCATGTTCATACGATCCTTCTACACATGTGATCTCTTTTAGCTAGGTTTAAGGCAAGTAATGTCATTTTAACATGAGAAATTGTGCTAAGCCAACTTAGAGTTGTATCATAGGTCGCAACCTTACCATTTTACCTTAATATATAAACTATGTCTATTGGTGAACCCGTCAGAAATTACTTTAATTGAGTTATGAAGTCGAGCTTGATGTTAACGTCTAGCCATGTTCATATGATCCTTCTACTCATGGGATCTCTTTTAGCTTAGTTCATGGTGACGTAATGTCATTTTTACAACAGAAAGTGTGCTAAGCTAACTTAGAGTGGCCTTATAGGTCACAAAATATATATTTTGCCTTAGTCTATAAGCTATGTCTATTAGTAAAGCTATAATGAACTACTTTGGTTGTGTTATGAAGTCGAGCTTGATCCTAACAACTAGCCATGCTCATACGACCCTTCTACACATGTGATCCCTTTTAGCTAGGCTCAAGGCAAGTAATGTCATTTTAACATGAGAAATTGTGCTAAGCCAACTTAGAGTGGTATTATAGGTCGCAACCTTACCATTTTACCTTAATATATAAACTATGTCTATTGGTGAACCCGTCAGAAATTACCTTAATTGAGTTATGAAGTCGAGCTTGATGTTAACGTCTAGAAATGTTCATACGATCCTTCTACACATGGGATCTCTTTTATCTTAGTTCATGGCGACGTAATGTCATTTTTACAACAGAAAAAATGGTAAGCCAACTTAGAGTGGCCTTATAGGTCACAAAATATATATTTTGCCTTAGTCTATAAGCTATGTCTATTAGTGAAGCTGTAATGAACTACTTTGGTTGTGTTATGAAGTCGAGGTTGATCCTAACAACTAGCCATGTTCATACGATCCTTCTACACATGTGATCTCTTTTAGCTAGGTTCAAGGCAAGTAATGTCATTTTAACATGAGAAATTGTGCTAAGCAAACTAAGAGTGGTATCATAGGTCGCAACCTTACCATTTTACCTTACTATATAAACTATGTCTATTGGTGAACCCGTCAGAAATTACTTTGGTTGAGTTATGAAGTCGAGCTTGATGTTAACATCTAGCCATGTTCATACGATCCTTCTACACATGGGATCTCTTTTATCTTAGTTCATGGCGTAGTAATGTCATTTTTACAACAGAAAGTGTGCTAAGCCAACATAGAGTGGCCTTATAGGTCACAAAATATAAATATTTTGCCTTAGTCTATAAGCTATATCTATTAGTGAATCCGTAATGAACTACTTTGGTTGTGTTATGAAGTCGAGCTTGATCCTAACAACTAGCCATGTTCATACGATCCTTCTACACATGTGATCTCTTTTAGCTAGGTTTAAGGCAAGTAATGTCATTTTAACATGAAAAATTGTGCTAAGCCAACTTAGAGT
The DNA here is from genome assembly GCA_023374145.1 of Lepidium sativum. NCBI lineage: Eukaryota > Viridiplantae > Streptophyta > Magnoliopsida > Brassicales > Brassicaceae > Lepidium > Lepidium sativum. The sequence goes on along the minus strand of JAKUCM010008594.1, from coordinate 17,549 downwards.
GGTATCACAGGTCGCAACCTTACCATTTTACCTTAATATATAAACTATGTCTATTGGTGAACCCGTCAGAAATTACTTTAATTGAGTTATGAAGTCGAGCTTGATGTTAACGTCTAGCCATGTTCATTCGATCCTTCTACACATGGGATCTCTTTTATCTTAGTTCATGGCGACGTAATGTCATTTTTACAACAGAAAGAGTGGTAAGCCAACTTAGAGTGGCCTGTTAGGTCACAAAATATATATTTTGCCTTAGTCTATAAGCTATATCTGTTAGTGAATCCGTAATGAACTACTTTGGTTGTGTTATGAAGTCGAGCTTGATCCTAACAACTAGCCATGTTCATACGATCCTTCTACACATGTGATCTCTTTTAGCTAGGTTTAAGGCAAGTAATGTCATTTTAACATGAAAAATTGTGCTAAGCCAACTTAGAGTGGTATCACAGGTCGCAACCTTACCATTTTACCTTAATATATAAACTATGTCTATTGGTGAACCCGTCAGAAATTACTTTAATTGAGTTATGAAGTCGAGCTTGATGTTAACGTCTAGCCATGTTCATACGATCCTTCTACTCAAGGGATCTCTTTTAGCTTAGTTCATGGAGACGTAATGTCATTTTTACTACAGAAAGTGTGCTAAGCTAACTTAGAGTGGCCTTATAGGTCACAAAATATATATTTTGCCTTAGTCTATAAGCTATGTCTATTAGTGAAGCTGTAATGAACTACTTTGGTTGTGTTATGAAGTCGAGCTTGATCCTAACAACTAGCAATGTTCATACGATCCTTCTACACATGTGATCTCTTTTAGCTAGGTTCAAGGCAAGTAATGTCATTTTAACATGAGAAGTTGTGCTAAGCAAACTTAGAGTGGTATCATAGGTCGCAAACTTACCATTTTACCTTACTATATAAACTATGTCTATTGGTGAGCCCGTCAGAAATTACTTTGGTTGAGTTATGAAGTCGAGCTTGATGTTAACGTCTAGCCATGTTCATACGATCCTTCTACACATGGGATCTCTTTTATCTTAGTTCATGGCGACGTAATGTCATTTTTACAACAGAAAGTGTGCTAAGCCAACATAGAGTGGCCTTATAGGTCACAAAATATAAATATTTTGCCTTAGTCTATAAGCTATATCTATTAGTGAATCCGTAATGAACTACTTTGGTTGTGTTATGAAGTCGAGCTTGATCCTAACAACTAGCCATGTTCATACGATCCTTCTACACATGTGATCTCTTTTAGCTAGGTTTAAGGCAAGTAATGTCATTTTAACATGAAAAATTGTGCTAAGCCAACTTAGAGTGGTATCACAGGTCGCAACCTTACCATTTTACCTTAATATATAAACTATGTCTATTGGTGAACCCGTCAGAAATTACTTTAATTGAGTTATGAAGTCGAGCTTGATGTTAACGTCTAGCCATGTTCATACGATCCTTCTACTCAAGGGATCTCTTTTAGCTTAGTTCATGGAGACGTAATGTCATTTTTACTACAGAAAGTGTGCTAAGCTAACTTAGAGTGGCCTTATAGGTCACAAAATATATATTTTGCCTTAGTCTATAAGCTATGTCTATTAGTGAAGCTGTAATGAACTACTTTGGTTGTGTTATGAAGTCGAGCTTGATCCTAACAACTAGCAATGTTCATACGATCCTTCTACACATGTGATCTCTTTTAGCTAGGTTCAAGGCAAGTAATGTCATTTTAACATGAGAAATTGTGCTAAGCAAACTTAGAGTGGTATCATAGGTCGCAAACTTACCATTTTACCTTACTATATAAACTATGTCTATTGGTGAACCCGTCAGAAATTACTTTGGTTGAGTTATGAAGTCGAGCTTGATGTTAACGTCTAGCCATGTTCATACGATCCTTCTACACATGGGATCTCTTTTATCTTAGTTCATGGCGACGTAATGTCATTTTTACAACAGAAAGTGTGCTAAGCCAACATAGAGTGGCCTTATAGGTCACAAAATATAATTATTTTGCCTTAGTCTATAAGCTATATCTATTAGTGAATCCGTAATGAACTACTTTGGTTGTGTTATGAAGTCGAGCTTGATCCTAACAACTAGCCATGTTCATACGATCCTTCTACACATGTGATCTCTTTTAGCTAGGTTTAAGGCAAGTAATGTCATTTTAACATGAGAAATTGTGCTAAGCCAACTTAAAGTGGTATCATAGGTCGCAACCTTACCATTTTACCTTAATATATAAACTATGTGTATTGGTGAACCCGTCAGAAATTACTTTAATTGAGTTATGAAGTCGAGCTTGATGTTAACGTCTAGCCATGTTCATACGATCCTTCTACTCATGGGATCTCTTTTAGCTTAGTTCATGGTGACGTAATGTCATTTTTACAACAGAAAGTGTGCTAAGCTAACTTAGAGTGGCCTTATAGGTCACAAAATATATATTTTGCCTTAGTCTATAAGCTATGTCTATTAGTGAAGCTGTAATGAACTACTTTGGTTGTGTTATGAAGTCGAGCTTGATCCTAACAACTAGCCATATTCATACGATCCTTCTACACATGTGATCTCTTTTAGCTAGGTTCAAGGCAAGTAATGTCATTTTAACATGAGAAATTGTGCTAAGCAAACTTAGAGTGGTATCATAGGTTGCAACCTTACCATTTTACCTTACTATATAAACTATGTCTATTGGTGAACCCGTCAGAAATTACTTTGGTTGAGTTATGAAGTCGAGCTTGATGTTAACGTCTAGCCATGTTCATACGATCCTTCTACACATGGGATCTCTTTTAGCTTAGTTCATGGTGACGTAATGTCATTTTTACAACAGAAAGTGTGCTAAGCCAACTTAGAGTGGCCTTATAGGTCACAAAATATATATTTTGCCTTAGTCTATAAGCTATGTCTATTAGTGACACTGTAATGAACTACTTTGGTTGTGTTATGAAGTCGAGCTTGATTCTAACAACTAGCCATGTTCATACGATCCTTCTACACATGTGATCTCTTTTAGCTAGGTTTAAGGCAAGTAATGTCATTTTAACATGAGAAATTGTGCTAAGCCAACTTAGAGTTGTATCATAGGTCGCAACCTTACCATTTTACCTTAATATATAAACTATGTCTATTGGTGAACCCGTCAGAAATTACTTTAATTGAGTTATGAAGTCGAGCTTGATGTTAACGTCTAGCCATGTTCATACGATCCTTCTACTCATGGGATCTCTTTTAGCTTAGTTCATGGAGACGTAATGTCATTTTTACTACAGAAAGTGTGCTAAGCTAACTTAGAGTGGCCTTATAGGTCACAAAATATATATTTTGCCTTAGTCTATAAGCTATGTCTATTAGTGAAGCTGTAATGAACTACTTTGGTTGTGTTATGAAGTCGAGCTTGATCCAAACAACTAGCAATGTTCATACGATCCTTCTACACATGTGATCTCTTTTAGCTAGGTTCAAGGCAAGTAATGTAATTTTAACATGAGAAATTGTGCTAAGCAAACTTAGAGTGGTATCATAGGTCGCAACCTTACCATTTTACCTTACTATATAAACTATGTCTATTGGTGAACCCGTCAGAAATTACTTTGGTTGAGTTATGAAGTCGAGCTTGATGTTAACGTCTAGCCATGTTCATTCGATCCTTCTACACATGGGATCTCTTTTATCTTAGTTCATGGCGACGTAATGTCATTTTTACAACAGAAAGAGTGGTAAGCCAACTTAGAGTGGCCTGTTAAGTCACAAAATATATATTTTGCCTTAGTCTATAAGCTATATCTATTAGTGAATCCGTAATGAACTACTTTGGTTGTGTTATGAAGTCGAGCTTGATCCTAACAACTAGCCATGTTCATACGTTCCTTCTACACATGTGATCTCTTTTAGCTAGGTTTAAGGCAAGTAATGTCATTTTAACATGAGAAATTGTGCTAAGCCAACTTAGAGTGGTATCATAGGTCGCAACCTTACCATTTTACCTTAATATATAAACTATGTCTATTGGTGAACCCGTCAGAAATTACTTTAATTGAGTTATGAAGTCGAGCTTGATGTTAACGTCTAGCCATGTTCATACGATCCTTCTACACATGGGATCTCTTTTATCTTAGTTCATGGCGACGTAATGTCATTTTTACAACAGAATGTGTGCTAAGCCAACATAGAGTGGCCTTATAGGTCACAAAATATAATTATTTTGCCTTAGTCTATAAGCTATATCTATTAGTGAATCCGTAATGAACTACTTTGGTTGTGTTATGAAGTCGAGCTTGATCCTAACAACTAGCCATGTTCATACGATCCTTCTACACATGTGATCTCTTTTAGCTAGGTTTAAGGCAAGTAATGTCATTTTAACATGAGAAATTGTGCTAAGCCAACTTAGAGTGGTATCATAGGTCGCAACCTTACCATTTTACCTTAATATATAAACTATGTGTATTGGTGAACCCGTCAGAAATTACTTTAATTGAGTTATGAAGTCGAGCTTGATGTTAACGTCTAGCCATGTTCATACGATCCTTCTACTCATGGGATCTCTTTTAGCTTAGTTCATGGTGACGTAATGTCATTTTTACAACAGAAAGTGTGCTAAGCTAACTTAGAGTGGCCTTATAGGTCACAAAATATATATTTTGCCTTAGTCTATAAGCTATGTCTATTAGTGAAGCTGTAATGAACTACTTTGGTTGTGTTATGAAGTCGAGCTTGATCCTAACAACTAGCCATGTTCATACGATCCTTCTACACATGTGATCTCTTTTAGCTAGGTTCAAGGCAAGTAATGTCATTTTAACATGAGAAATTGTGCTAAGCAAACTTAGAGTGGTATCATAGGTCGCAACCTTACCATTTTACCTTACTATATAAACTATGTCTATTGGTGAACCCGTCAGAAATTACTTTGGTTGAGTTATGAAGTCGAGCTTGATGTTAACGTCTAGCCATGTTCATACGATCCTTCTACACATGGGATCTCTTTTATCTTAGTTCATGGCGACGTAATGTCATTTTTACAACAGAAAGAGTGGTAAGCCAACTTAGAGTGGCCTAATAAGTCACAAAATTTATATTTTGCCTTAGTCTATAAGCTATATCTATTAGTGAATCCGTAATGAACTACTTTGGTTGTGTTATGAAGTCGAGCTTGATTCTAACAACTAGCCATGTTCATACGATCCTTCTACACATGTGATCTCTTTTAGCTAGGTTTAAGGCAAGTAATGTCATTTTAACATGAGAAATTGTGCTAAGCCAACTTAGAGTTGTATCATAGGTCGCAACCTTACCATTTTACCTTAATATATAAACTATGTCTATTGGTGAACCCGTCAGAAATTACTTTAATTGAGTTATGAAGTCGAGCTTGATGTTAACGTCTAGCCATGTTCATACGATCCTTCTACTCATGGGATCTCTTTTAGCTTAGTTCATGGAGACGTAATGTCATTTTTACTACAGAAAGTGTGCTAAGCTAACTTAGAGTGGCCTTATAGGTCACAAAATATATATTTTGCCTTAGTCTATAAGCTATGTCTATTAGTGAAGCTGTAATGAACTACTTTGGTTGTGTTATGAAGTCGAGCTTGATCCAAACAACTAGCAATGTTCATACGATCCTTCTACACATGTGATCTCTTTTAGCTAGGTTCAAGGCAAGTAATGTAATTTTAACATGAGAAATTGTGCTAAGCAAACTTAGAGTGGTATCATAGGTCGCAACCTTACCATTTTACCTTACTATATAAACTATGTCTATTGGTGAACCCGTCAGAAATTACTTTGGTTGAGTTATGAAGTCGAGCTTGATGTTAACGTCTAGCCATGTTCATTCGATCCTTCTACACATGGGATCTCTTTTATCTTAGTTCATGGCGACGTAATGTCATTTTTACAACAGAAAGAGTGGTAAGCCAACTTAGAGTGGCCTGTTAAGTCACAAAATATATATTTTGCCTTAGTCTATAAGCTATATCTATTAGTGAATCCGTAATGAACTACTTTGGTTGTGTTATGAAGTCGAGCTTGATCCTAACAACTAGCCATGTTCATACGTTCCTTCTACACATGTGATCTCTTTTAGCTAGGTTTAAGGCAAGTAATGTCATTTTAACATGAGAAATTGTGCTAAGCCAACTTAGAGTGGTATCATAGGTCGCAACCTTACCATTTTACCTTAATATATAAACTATGTCTATTGGTGAACCCGTCAGAAATTACTTTAATTGAGTTATGAAGTCGAGCTTGATGTTAACGTCTAGCCATGTTCATACGATCCTTATACTCATGGGATCTCTTTTAGCTTAGTTCATGGTGACGTAATGTCATTTTTACAACAGAAAGTGTGCTAAGCCAACATAGAGTGGCCTTATAGGTCACAAAATATAAATATTTTGCCTTAGTCTATAAGCTATATCTATTAGTGAATCCGTAATGAACTACTTTGGTTGTGTTATGAAGTCGAGCTTGATCCTAACAACTAGCCATGTTCATACGATCCTTCTACACATGTGATCTCTTTTAGCTAGGTTTAAGGCAAGTAATGTCATTTTAACATGAAAAATTGTGCTAAGCCAACTTAGAGTGGTATCACAGGTCGCAACCTTACCATTTTACCTTAATATATAAACTATGTCTATTGGTGAACCCGTCAGAAATTACTTTAATTGAGTTATGAAGTCGAGCTTGATGTTAACGTCTAGCCATGTTCATACGATCCTTCTACTCAAGGGATCTCTTTTAGCTTAGTTCATGGAGAAGTAATGTCATTTTTACTACAGAAAGTGTGCTAAGCTAACTTAGAGTGGCCTTATAGGTCACAAAATATATATTTTGCCTTAGTCTATAAGCTATGTCTATTAGTGAAGCTGTAATGAACTACTTTGGTTGTGTTATGAAGTCGAGCTTGATCCAAACAACTAGCAATGTTCATACGATCCTTCTACACATGTGATCTCTTTTAGCTAGGTTCAAGGCAAGTAATGTAATTTTAACATGAGAAATTGTGCTAAGCAAACTTAGAGTGGTATCATAGGTCGCAACCTTACCATTTTACCTTACTATATAAACTATGTCTATTGGTGAACCCGTCAGAAATTACTTTGGTTGAGTTATGAAGTCGAGCTTGATGTTAACGTCTAGCCATGTTCATTCGATCCTTCTACACATGGGATCTCTTTTATCTTAGTTCATGGCGACGTAATGTCATTTTTACAACAGAAAGAGTGGTAAGCCAACTTAGAGTGGCCTGTTAAGTCACAAAATATATATTTTGCCTTAGTCTATAAGCTATATCTATTAGTGAATCCGTAATGAACTACTTTGGTTGTGTTATGAAGTCGAGCTTGATCCTAACAACTAGCCATGTTCATACGTTCCTTCTACACATGTGATCTCTTTTAGCTAGGTTTAAGGCAAGTAATGTCATTTTAACATGAGAAATTGTGCTAAGCCAACTTAGAGTGGTATCATAGGTCGCAACCTTACCATTTTACCTTAATATATAAACTATGTCTATTGGTGAACCCGTCAGAAATTACTTTAATTGAGTTATGAAGTCGAGCTTGATGTTAACGTCTAGCCATGTTCATACGATCCTTATACTCATGGGATCTCTTTTAGCTTAGTTCATGGTGACGTAATTTCATTTTTACAACAGAAAGTGTGCTAAGCCAACATAGAGTGGCCTTATAGGTCACAAAATATAAATATTTTGCCTTAGTCTATAAGCTATATCTATTAGTGAATCCGTAATGAACTACTTTGGTTGTGTTATGAAGTCGAGCTTGATCCTAACAACTAGCCATGTTCATACGATCCTTCTACACATGTGATCTCTTTTAGCTAGGTTTAAGGCAAGTAATGTCATTTTAACATGAGAAATTGTGCTAAGCCAACTTAGAGTGGTATCACAGGTCGCAACCTTACCATTTTACCTTAATATATAAACTATGTCTATTGGTGAACCCGTCAGAAATTACTTTAATTGAGTTATGAAGTCGAGCTTGATGTTAACGTCTAGCCATGTTCATACGATCCTTCTACTCAAGGGATCTCTTTTAGCTTAGTTCATGGAGAAGTAATGTCATTTTTACTACAGAAAGTGTGCTAAGCTAACTTAGAGTGGCCTTATAGGTCACAAAATATATATTTTGCCTTAGTCTATAAGCTATGTCTATTAGTGAAGCTGTAATGAACTACTTTGGTTGTGTTATGAAGTCGAGCTTGATCCTAACAACTAGCAATGTTCATACGATCCTTCTACACATGTGATCTCTTTTAGCTAGGTTCAAGGCAAGTAATGTCATTTTAACATGAGAAATTGTGCTAAGCAAACTTAGAGTGGTAACATAGGTCGCAAACTTACCATTTTACCTTACTATATAAACTATGTCTATTGGTGAACCCGTCAGAAATTACTTTGGTTGAGTTATGAAGTCGAGTTTGATGTTAACGTCTAGCCATGTTCATACGATCATTCTACTCATGGGATCTCTTTTAGCTTAGTTCATGGTGACGTAATGTCATTTTTACAACAGAAAGTGTGCTAAGCTAACTTAGAGTGGCCTTATAGGTCACAAAATATATATTTTGCCTTAGTCTATAAGCTATGTCTATTAGTAAAGCTATAATGAACTACTTTGGTTGTGTTATGAAGTCGAGCTTGATCCTAACAACTAGCCATGTTCATACGATCCTTCTACACATGTGATCTCTTTTAGCTAGGTTTAAGGCAAGTAATGTCATTTTAACATGAGAAATTGTGCTAAGCCAACTTAGAGTGGTATCATAGGTCGCAATCTTACCATTTTACCTTACTATATAAACTATGTCTATTGGTGAACCCGTCAGCAATTACTTTGGTTGAGTTATGAAGTCGAGCTTGATATTAACGTCTAGCCATGTTCATACGATCCTTCTACTCAAGGGATCTCTTTTAGCTTAGTTCATGGTGACGTAATGTCATTTTTACAACAGAAAGTGTGCTAAGCTAACTTAGAGTGGCCTTATAGGTCACAAAATATATATTTTGCCTTAGTCTATAAGCTATGTCTATTAGTGAAGCTGTAATGAACTACTTTGGTTGTGTTATGAAGTCGAGCTTGATCCCAACAACTAGCCATGTTCATACGATCCTTCTACACATGTGATCTCTTTTAGCTAGGTTCAAGGCAAGTAATGTCATTTTAACATGAGAAATTGTGCTAAGCAACCTTAGAGTGGTATCATAGGTCGCAACCTTACCATTTTACCTTACTATATAAACTATGTCTATTGGTGAACCCGTCAGAAATTACTTTGGTTGAGTTATGAAGTCGAGTTTGATGTTAACGTCTAGCAATGTTCATACGATCCTTCTACACATGGGATCTCTTTCATCTTAGTTCATGGCGACGTAATGTCATTTTTACAACAGAAAGTGTGTTAAGCCAACATAGAGTGGCCTTATAGGTCACAAAATATAAATATTTTGCCTTAGTCTATAAGCTATGTCTATTAGTGAAGCTGTAATGAACTACTTTGGTTGTGTTATGAAGTCGAGCTTGATCCTAACAACTAGCAATGTTCATACGATCCTTCTACACATGTGATCTCTTTTAGCTAGGTTCAAGGCAAGTAATGTCATTTTAACATGAGAAATTGTGCTAAGCAAACTTAGAGTGGTATCATAGGTCGCAAACTTACCATTTTACCTTACTATATAAACTATGTCTATTGGTGAACCCGTCAGAAATTACTTTGGTTGAGTTATGAAGTCGAGCTTGATGTTAACGTCTAGCCATGTTCATACGATCATTCTACTCATGGGATCTCTTTTAGCTTAGTTCATGGTGACGTAATGTCATTTTTACAACAGAAAGTGTGCTAAGCTAACTTAGAGTGGCCTTATAGGTCACAAAATATATATTTTGCCTTAGTCTATAAGCTATGTCTATTAGTAAAGCTATAATGAACTACTTTGGTTGTGTTATGAAGTCGAGCTTGATCCTAACAACTAGCCATGTTCATACGATCCTTCTACACATGTGATCTCTTTTAGCTAGGTTTAAGGCAAGTAATGTCATTTTAACATGAGAAATTGTGCTAAGCCAACTTAGAGTGGTATCATAGGTCGCAACCTTACCATTTTACCTTAATATATAAACTATGTCTATTGGTGAACCCGTCAGAAATTACTTTAATTGAGTTATGAAGTCGAGCTTGATGTTAACGTCTAGCCATGTTCATACGATCCTTCTACTCATGGGATCTCTTTTAGCTTAGTTCATGGTGACGTAATGTCATTCTTACAACAGAAAGTGTGCTAAGCTAACTTAGAGTGGCCTTATAGGTCACAAAATATATATTTTGCCTTAGTCTATAGGCTATGTCTATTAGTGAAGCCGTAATGAACTACTTTGGTTGTGTTATGAAGTAGAGCTTGATCCCAACAACTAGCAATGCTCATACGATCCTTCTATACATGTGATCTCTTTTAGCTAGGCTCAAGGCAAGTAATGTCATTTTAACATGAGAAATTGTGCTAAGCCAACTTAGAGTGGTATCATAGGTCGCAATCTTACCATTTTACCTTACTATATAAACTATGTCTATTGGTGAACCCGTCAGCAATTACTTTGGTTGAGTTATGAAATCGAGCTTGATATTAACGTCTAGCCATGTTCATACGATCCTTCTACTCAAAGGATCTCTTTTAGCTTAGTTCATGGTGACGTAATGTCATTTTTACAACAGAAAGTGTGCTAAGCTAACTTAGAGTGGCCTTATAGGTCACAAAATATATATTTTGCCTTAGTCTATAAGCTATGTCTATTAGTGAAGCTGTAATGAACTACTTTGGTTGTGTTATGAAGTCGAGCTTGATCCCAACAACTAGCCATGTTCATACGATCCTTCTACACATGTGATCTCTTTTAGCTAGGTTCAAGGCAAGTAATGTCATTTTAACATGAGAAATTGTGCTAAGCAACCTTAGAGTGGTATCATAGGTCGCAACCTTACCATTTTACCTTACTATATAAACTATGTCTATTGGTGAACCCGTCAGAAATTACTTTGGTTGAGTTATGAAGTCGAGTTTGATGTTAACGTCTAGCAATGTTCATACGATCCTTCTACACATGGGATCTCTTTCATCTTAGTTCATGGCGACGTAATGTCATTTTTACAACAGAAAGTGTGTTAAGCCAACATAGAGTGGCCTTATAGGTCACAAAATATAAATATTTTGCCTTAGTCTATAAGCTATATCTATTAGTGAATCCGTAATGAACTACTTTGGTTGTGTTATGAAGTCGAGCTTGATCCCAACAACTAGCCATGTTCATACGATCCTTCTACACATGTGATCTCTTTTAGCTAGGTTTAAGGCAATTAATGTCATTTTAACATGAGAAATTGTGCTAAGCCAACTTAGAGTGGTATCATAGGTGGCAACCTTACCATTTTACCTTACTATATAAACTATGTCTATTGGTGAACCCGTCAGAAATTACTTTGGTTGAGTTATGAAGTCGAGCTTGATGTTAACGTCTAGCCATGTTCATACGATCCTTCTACTCAAGGGATCTCTTTTAGCTTAGTTCATGGTGACGTAATGTCATTTTTACAACAGAAAGTGTGCTAAGCTAACTTAGAGTGGCCTTATAGGTCACAAAATATATATTTTGCCTTAGTCTATAAGCTATGTCTATTAGTGAAGCTGTAATGAACTACTTTGGTTGTGCTATGAAGTCGAGCTTGATCCTAACAACTAGCCATGCTCATACGATCCTTCTACACATGTGATCTCTTTTAGCTAGGCTCAAGGCAAGTAATGGAATTAGAAACCAACCTCTTGGATTTTCATTTTATCTAATCTTTAGTTTATTTTCTAGTCCAAAACGAATAAAGGATCAAAGCCCCTATAGATTACAGGTACAGGAATTTGAAGAAGTGGGACATGGTTATACATCCACAAGCAAGAAAAAAAACGAAATAAATTATCTAACACCCTATTTCTATACTAATTCAAATTGCGTTGCTGTGTCAGAAGAAGGATAGCTATACTGATTTGGTAGACTCTAAAAATACCCTTGGTACTTTATTGACGATCTCACAAAGATGCAATCTCAGTGAATTTTAATTTACTGATTCCTCTTTTACAGAATCGATTCCCTACGAGAATATCTGGAGTTCAGTATGTCTGGAAGCACAGGAGAACGTTCTTTTGCTGATATTATTACCAGTATTCGATACTGGGTCATTCATAGCATTACTATACCTTCCCTATTCATTGCGGGCTGGTTATTCGTCAGCACCGGTTTAGCTTACGATGTGTTTGGGAGCCCTCGTCCAAACGAGTATTTTACAGAGAGCCGACAAGGCATTCCATTAATAACAGGCCGTTTTGATCCTTTGGAACAACTCGACGAATTTAGTAGATCTTTTTAGGAGGACCCAATGACTATAGATAGGACCTATCCAATTTTTACAGTGCGCTGGTTGGCTGTTCATGGACTAGCTGTACCTACCGTTTCTTTTTTGGGGTCAATATCAGCAATGCAGTTCATCCAACGATAAACCTAATTCAATTATAGAGCTATGACACAATCAAATCCGAACGAACAAAATGTTGAATTAAATCGTACCAGTCTCTATTGGGGGTTATTACTCATTTTTGTACTTGCTGTTTTATTTTCTAATTATTTCTTCAATTAAGAAAAGAGCGTAGAATAATAAAATAAAAAAGAAAGAGTAGTAATTTTCTTATCCCATTCGGATGGATTATATATCATAATTATCTCTGACTGTTTATGTTTCTAGCATGACCACTCGATGAAATGTGGAGGGAAGCGGGATAAATGGCTGATACTACTGGAAGGATTCCTCTTTGGGTAATAGGTACTGTAGCTGGTATTCTTGTGATTGGTTTAATAGGTATTTTCTTTTATGGTTCATATTCAGGATTAGGTTCATCCCTGTAGAAATTGGATGAACTGAGTTATAGACGTGAAAACATAAGAACTCAACGGGGCCCAACTCTTCCTTCTTTGTCTGATTCGAGGGGGTCCCGTTGAACTGCTAGTAATCAGAACAAATTTTTATCGTGTTTTTGAAAAATGAACTTAATTAGATTAGTAGATTACGAACATATAGTATTTATTAACCTTTCAAAGATAGAATAAAAAGGGGGAATCACTTAATTTCCTTTTCCTGCTTCCCCGGCTGACACAATATTTTTTATCATGAGATCTATCATTAAAATTTTGTCTATACTAATAGAAGTTTTTTCTTTTTTTTTATTTATTTAGTATTTCATCAAAATTGAAAAAAAAAAAGAGAACTACAAAAAGTAACTACTATATATACTATTAATTAATATATATATTAAAACGTTATATATATAGAAACAGTAATATATATGTAAACTCAGAATAGGAATTTTTAACGAATAGAATCAAGAAGGACAAGATCGACACAAGAAAAGGAATTTTAGACATCCTTTTCTTGTGTCGAAGACTAGCAAGACAAAAAATACTCCCTATAGTCCCTAAAACTTGTTGTTTCGCCGATTTATGGTTCCCTTGTTTTTTTCTGCGCTTGCGTTCCTTATTTTAGTATCTAGTCAAATTTTTCCATTCTAATAGAAAAACTCTTGATTATTGATACATTCTATTAATTTCAATTGGTCAATAACGACAGAGTTACATCACACCCCCTTCCCTTTTTTCAAATTGGTATTGAAAAATAAAGAAAAGGGGGTAAAGTGAATTCTTCTCAATATACATACTAGGATTAGGACTATGATACACGTAATTCCTGACATCTGGTCGAAAAGGAATAGAAAATCTAAAGAGAGGCAAAAGGCTTTTCATAAATTTTTTGGTTCTTTTTTACGAATTTTATAAAGCTAAATAGACAGATCTAAAAATTCATTTCGGATAATTGAACCTTCTCAAACTGTTTCTTTTTAAGAACCAAAAATATTTGTGCCAAAACAACCGATCCTAAGAAGAACAAAAGGCCTTGGACACGTAATGGATCTTGAAGTACTATTTCCGCATCCCCCTGACCAAATCCACCCACATTAGGATTACTCGTTAATGGTTGATCGAGTTTAATGGATTCGCCCTCTGAAACAAGAAGTTCTAGGCCTCGAGGGATAATATCAATCACTTGGCGTTCATTCGACGCATCCACTATGGTTATTTCGTATCCCCCTTTTTCTTTTCGTAAAATTTTGCTTATTATCCCTCCTGCCGTAGCATTATAAACTGTATTGTTACTTTTGCTACCATCAGGATAAATCTGACCCCTTCCCCTATTTCCACCTACGTATATAGGATATTTTAAGAAGTGAACATCTTTATTAGTAGCAGGGTCTGGGGCAAGAATAGGAAAGGTTATTTCACTATATTTTTGACCAGGAACAGGACCTATCACAAGAATATTTTTTTTATTGGGGCGATAATTCTGAAAAGATAGATTTCCTATCTTTTCTTTCATCTCGGGTGAAATACGATCGGGGGGGGCTAATTCAAACCCCTCCGGTAAAATAAGAACTGCTCCCACATTCAAAGCTCCTTTTTTACCATTAGCTAGAACTTGTTTTAGTTGCATATCATAAGGAATTTTAACAACTGCTTCAAATACAGTATCAGGAAGTACCGTTTGTGGAACCTCAATATCCACGGGCTTATTAGCTAAATGGCAATTGGCACATACAATACGCCCAGTTGCCTCTCGTGGATTTTCATAATTCTGCTGGGCAAAAATCGGATATGCACTTGAAATCGATGCCCAAGTTATTATATATATCATAAGTGAGACAGATATGGAGCGAGTAATCTCTTCCCTTATCCAAGAAAAGGTATTTCTAGTTTGCATGGTCCAATCATTTATCCCGAAAATTTCTACAATAAAGTTAGGTAGGTCGAGAATATACTTCCCTAGCCACAATTCTGCTATTTACATTTACTGAAAAAAAAATACAATTTTTTTGTTGAAATATACAAGGAATCCCTCATGGGTAAAAAGAGTAAAGTAAATACGACTTTGATTTGGTTATGATGTATAAGGTACGAAAGATTAGAATTGAATCAGTGAATCATTTTTTAGTCATTTATTGCATGATAAATCACTACAAGTGACGGAGATACACGATTTAAATAACGAAAGATCCAATATTTAAAAATTGTATCAAGAATGACTGGAAAGGTAGAAACTAGACCAGATAAAATTTGCTCATAATGAGCAAACCCAAAATCTTTGTAAATATAACCAATCATTAGTTCCCAACCGTGAGGCGAATGGAATCCGATACATAAATCAGTTAATAAAAGAATCGAAAAAGCTTTAATTGTATCACTTAAATTATATAGGAATTCTTGAACCCAAGAATTCAGAATAAAAAGCTTTTCCTTACCCCAAAAGGAATAACCACTTAGAATAACGAAAGATATTAGATTTGTCGAGAAGTGCAAGATTGTATGGATACGATACTCATTGTGTATCTTGATGAATTGGATCGTTTCTTTGTGGATTCCTAGACGAAATTGTTGTAAATCGGTTTCTGGGTATTCCTTTATCATTTCATCGAGCTGGAATAGTTCCTCTAATTGTATGAATTTTTCTAGAATACTTTTTTCTTGAATATCATTCAAAAAAGTTTCGCATTGTCTAGTATTCCACCAATTAGTAATCCAAGTTTTTAAACTTTTATTACAGCAGAGAGAGATCAACCAGGGCAAAAAGACTATAGATGTAAAATCAAAAAAAGGAATGAATGCTTTCTTTTTTGCCATTTTGAATCTGTGAATTGTTAATGAACCTACCTCATTTGTTGATTCTATTAGATCTAATATTTCTATCGAGCAGGAGTTTCTATTCTAATTCGAATAGAATGTATTGAACCTATGAATCCATTTTCTCTTTTTCTTTTGATTCAATACTTAGTCTTTGCTTTGAATCAAGAAAAAAATAGGGTTTCCAGGATGTTATTCCCCCTTTTTTCGATCAATACTAATTTCGAGACGAAGAAACTCCTTTTCTTCTCTATACAAATATATCAAAAAAAAAACGAGCATAAAAGAATAGATGAATGTTCAATTGACAAAAAAAAATAAAGAAATTCTGTCATTTTTTCTTCCTACTGCCAAAGCATTTAGTCTTTTAAAATTAATTCATTTCAAAATACTTCAATTGGTACACGCAAGAAGTAAGCCAATTCAGCAGCTTTTTGCTCAATTTCTCGTGTAGTAAAATTCTCATCAGTACGAATTAAAGGAATAGCCCCTTGACCTCGAATTTCCATATAAAGGACACGCCGAGCAGAAACACCCTCTTTAACTTCTATTCTGATGGACTGAATATCTTTCATAAGGAATCGTAAAAAGATGCGACGACTTTTTCCAGGAAATCCCCAACGAAAAATACGCACTATTCCCTCTTTTCGGTCGAAAAGATCATAACCACTACCCACATTCCACAAAATAGTGCACCACAAATAGCAACTAATAAAGAGACCTGCGATCCCATAGAAAGACATCACAATCCCTTGCGGAAAAAAAATGATTTGCTGAGACGGAAATAACGATATAACATTTCTACCAAGATAACTGGAAGTTCCAACCAATAAGAATCCTAATGAACCTAAAAATAGGATAAAGGCCCAGCAGAAATTACTTGTTTTTCGAGACCCCGTTATAAATTCTATCCATATAGATTCTGATCGCCAACTCATATATATTAGATCCAGTTATACAATTTTTTGGAATTGAGAAAATATGACTTTCCTTTTTTTGTTTTCAAAGTAACTCTCAAGGAGTAATTCATAGAATTGTTTATATCTAAAATAATAAAATCTGCTTCCTTTATATGATCCCCTATAGCTATATACATACAAATAAATAAATACATTGACTTGAATTTCATACATCGGCCCTATGATGATCCATTTTTCAAAAGAGCGCAAATTTATTTACTCATATAATACGTTTACACATGCATAAGAGCTTTTTTTATTTATGTTTGTAGGAATCTATGTGTTATACAATATTCTACCAAATGGGTCTTATCGAATCGAAGTTTTTAAAATAAAAAAAGGAGTGATACGATTAGGTCTCATCCGATTTAAAAAATCTTATTTTTTTGAATATGAAGAAATAAAGAAGCCATTGCAATTGCCGGAAAGACTAGGCCTACTAAAGGCACAAAAATAGAGGGTAAGTTATTGAAAGTTGTCATAAAATGGGTACCTCAATTTAATATTTGTACCTGTTATTGTTATATTCTGAATTCTAAAGATATCTTAGAATATCTTGGATTTTTATTATTTCTATTATATATATTATATAATTATACTAAGTATCTTTAAGTAAAGATATATCTAATATACAACCTAATATAAATATATAGAATAGAACCTAATAGAAATAGAATAAAAAAATAGGTATAAGAAACGCCAAACTAAATAAATGGACTTAATAAATCTTTCAAAATAAAATAGATGTATCATACTCCCCTTGTTAGATTTATTATTCTTTTTGTCTTCTAATAGT
>JAKUCM010008593.1:0-12213 GCA_023374145.1 Lepidium sativum | reverse complement strand
AACATCAAGAGTAAGCCCTCGCAAGCTATACGCTTTAATACATCTCTCTCTCAAGATAACGAACCTAACATTTAATATCTAGGGTGTGACATAATCCTTATTAGCTTATGGGGGAAAACGTTACCGGGAAAGTTTTAGGACCCTGATGGAATAACGCACACATCAAGCCAAAAGTGATTCTCATCACTACTATGAACCCAAAAATCTGAACGACGTTGGCGTTGAACGACGAGGCGGTCCGAAATAAAACAACCCCCATATCTGCTGACTGTGCAATTCTTTCCAAGGCTTGGAACACACATCCAAACAAAATATCTGATGAAGACGTGGAAAAAACGAGAAGCACCCAGGTCTAGACAACTAAACCAGCTTATTCACCTCACATTACAAGTTGTTTCTTTGATTTAATTTAAAATCATTCTCAATGTTACAAGTTATATGTCAATTTTCTTGTCCCCTCCCATACTATTCACAAGTTCCATCTTATTTCCCCTTTTTTTGGTTTTAACGTTGCACTACTACGAGATCACCTTTCTATAAAATTACTTCAACTCAATATTCATTACTATTCAAATGTTGTGTTTTGTTAAATACGCATACGTTGATAAAGTCATCCAAAGTTTATTGAATCTATCATGACACAAACCTGCAAATGGCTTCATTAATCCAAGGTGTAGATAATGTGTTGATAAAGAGATTGCATGAAACAAAAGAATTTATTGTAAGGTAAGATGAACTATATTTATCTTTTTTTTTTTACATATTTGAAAAAACCTAAATTGAATATGAACCGAGTCAAAGAAAAAAAGTTAAATAGGTTTCTTTAAAATAAAATTTTTTTTAGAATGAAAAATTTTCATAATATATTATATAATCAATTAGCTTATATAGCATAATTTAGTTATTATATATTTAGAAAAAATACTAAAAACTTAACCGTTTATTATATATCTAGATTTTGTCATTCATAAATCAAAACCCTCTAATTACCTGAAACTGAACCTTCTTCTTCGTCTAATTCTTCATCTCTTTTTATCAACTAAGTCCATTTCGATTTTGTTAAAACAAATCTTTGAAAATAAAGGTTTTTTTTTACATTTTAAATATATTTATGGACCAAAGACTATATAATGTGCAACTTAATCTTCGTTATTCGAATTCGAAAGACCTTTTGAATGTCCATATTACACGGTCGGTTGATTTACAAGTGATGAAGTTGTTTAATCTTCTATTGAAACTATACATATTCACCACTTTTGAATGTCCATAGTTACTTTTTATTTTTTAGTTTTTATACTATCCAAAATAATTGGGGTTGAATATCTTATATACATGTCAATTTTCCCGTTTAGTTAATCCAACTAATAATTCTAATATCCAGAATTTGTTCCCCTTTCTCTTAATTAAGACAAACTATAAAAGGATTTGAGGTTATTGTATCTTATCGATCTAATTATTCGAAAGAATAACATCTTATGCAATTTGGATATTTCAATGACATAATTTTATAAATAAATACTACTTCATAAAATATATATTCTTAAATTGTTCTTTAGATAAAATTATAAGTTATGGTCTTCAAATAATTTCACACATGTACTTTTAATCTTTAAATAATAAATAAAAACCATACCAGAATCCTGATTGAAGTCTACTTCATAACTATAAACTCATAACTGAAAAATTGCACTATTTGCCTTCAAACATTCAAAAGACGAGATGTTATTAATAATCTAGCCTGCAACCACATCTACCACCATGATTGCATAATAAGTTGGTTTTAACGCAAATAAAAAATTGTCCAATATGTAGGGCAACATATCTTTAATTATATCATTCCAAATAATAATAAAATTATTCATTTCTGATGCACATACCTTTCATTTCAGAAATACAACGCAAATCATAAAATTTGACAAGTTACCCAACAAATAAACTACACATAAATGTTTCTAAACCAAAAACCGGGCGTAGCCTCCGGTCAATCCCCTAGTATTGATTTAAAAATAAACTTTTAGTACTTAGCTAAAAAAATTGGGATTGAACATGTTTGGGTTGATAGTTTATTTTACCACTGGACCAACTATACTTTGATCATCTATCTAATTGCATAGTGTATAAACTTTCAAGACCTAATTGCACATAAAAGTAGACAATAACCGTCGAATTCCACACGTAATATATGAAATATATCTAATTCCACAAAATTTGTTGTTAACCCAACAATTGTGTACGATCTTAACTCATTAATTAACAGAGGATAAACTATTTTTAGACCCAACTAAAACTCAATTATAATCATTAACCATTAATTAACTCTAATTAAGTTTTTAGTCGGATCTAAAAATTGGTTTATTTTTAGTTAATTAATAGTCTAAAGATTGTAACCAATTGTTGGTAAAAACAAATTTATACAATAAGATAACAGTTATATCTATATTTAGGTGTAATTAAGACTTGAATCGTATACTTTATATACAATTAGCTAGACGATCGAAGTACAAATAGACCATCGATCCAACGTATTTTAAAATTGTGCCGTACAAGATGGATTACTTTTCAAACGTTCTTCGAAGCAGACAATATCATTGACCAAAGGATCATTTCGATCTCCTATGTATCTCATTTCTCTCTCTCTCTCTTTAGAAAATTCAAATTATTTGAAGAAACTAGAGTTGTTGAATAATTTTATAAAAAGATATAATATTCAACTTTAGCTTACGTTTTTGTGATGACATTGTTCTAATAAGATGTTTTTTTTCTTCGTCTGGAAATTCCAATATTCTTCTAAAAAGATTTTAAACACATCATTTAGATAAGATTTTTTAGATACAAATTTTAAACTCATCCAAGATAACTAAAACTTTTAGATAAGTTTTTAAAGTATATTCATCCAAAATTGTCAAATGACTAAATTAATCTTTTTTATATCTCTTATATTTTTATTAGTATCTCTTTCTACTTTATTTATTCTTTATTATTTTCTTTTATTTTTCTCTTCATTTTTATTCTCTTTCAATTTTTATTTTTTCATTTTCTTTTTATTCTCTTAACTCATTTTTATTTTATTCCTTCACTTTTACTCTTCCTCTTTACTCTTTTCTCATTTTTACTATTTTTTATATTGTTTTCCTCATTTTTACATTCTTTTCCTTTTACTATCTTTCCACATTTGTTCTTCTAATTTTTCACCTCTTTGACTTTTTCTTCACTCTTTTACTCTTTTCATTTTTTAATTTATTTACCTTTTTTACTTAATTTATTTACTTATTTATCTTTTTTACGAGCATTGTGATGATCAAAATGGTAGATAATGTTAATTATATTTTATATATCTCGGCTGATGATAAAAAAATATTTAACATAAAACATTTTATTTTTAGTCATTTGATTACAAACTAAATCCAACTTTATTTATATAAAATACACAAATAAATATAATTCCATCTAAACATATCATCTATTGTAATTTTTAGATAAAGAAAAAAACATCATCTAAAAACATTATCGATCTAAAAACATTATCGAGATACATCATCAAAACACAGTTTTTAGACGAAGAAAACAACAACACCTAAACACCCTAAATCTATTAAGTGTGTACTAAGGAGGATTAAGTACAAAATCAGACAGATAATTGGCATTTAACAATATAACAAAAAGTTAGAAAAACTAATTATTAATTACTAAAAGACACGGTTTTGTGTGTATATATGTGTGTTTGTAAGCTTGTTTTCAACGTTCGTCTCCGTTAGATCTTAGATCGATTTCAAATCATCTTCTTCGTTGTCTGATTTGTACACCTCGTTGGATCTTCTGAAGCTGTAATTTTTCATAGCCATGGCTAATCGTTATGATCCGAATCCTTTCGCTGAAGAAGAAGAAGTCAATCCTTTCGCTGTAAGCTTCTTGACTTTGGATTATAACGTAAAAATTAGGAATTGATCTTCTACGAAATAGGTTTTTCGAAAATTGATAGATTGATTGAATCTTATTAATCATTGGGTTTTACGTTAGGGTTTATTTGGGGGTATGTTTTTTGCTCGTGGCCAATCTCTTTCCCTTTGGCTTTTAGCTTAGAACCTGAAAACTGGGGTTAAAAGGAATTGAAATATTTGATGGATTTATAATTCAAGGGTTTATGAAAGTTTTCGCTTTGTATTCCTGAATTTTCGGGTGTGGACAAAATTTAGAATTTTTTATTGGTTTAAATCAGTGTTGTTCTTGAGTTTGTGATGCAATTTTCTCGGCTTTTTATCATCATTCAGTTTTTTGACCAGTAGATGCTTCTCACAGAATCGTGAAGCAAGAAAGTTTTCCTTTTTTTATTAACGGATTCGTATTGCCTGTGAATCCATTTTTCATTATTTAGAAAGGTGTTCCAGTTAGTGCTTGTGCTTTTACCAAGTCACCACTCACCAAGATGACTAAAAGAAGCTTAAACTATTTTCTTTGATTGTTTTTATGAATAATTTACCATTGTTTTATTCCTCTAATAGCAAATCTTTCATCAATTGATCACTCATCTTCTTCTTTCTAATTAAGTAATAACTAATAAATCATTGCACATACTGATATACCTTTTTACGAAATTTTTAAGATAATGATCAATTGATAATTGATGAATTTGTTGAAGGAACAAAAAAAAGAGAGTTGAATGTTGTAACTAAAAACTCTGAAGAAGGAGAAGGTGAAAAAATAAATTGTAGCAAAATGACAAGGAGCAAGAGGAGATCTTTCATGAGAGATGTCGTCGACTATTCATCTTCCTTATGTTTCATTAAATTGTTTTCTAACATGAGATTTAACAATTATTAAGAATTCATCTAACAATTATTTTATCTAAAATACCCAGCTAATATTATTCTGACTTAAGGAGACTTAAAAAACTAAAGTTTATTGATGTGTCTGCATTTTAGAATATTTTAGGGGACATTATCTAGCACATTTTGCATTCCTATTTGCAGTATGTATCATCGTTTTTAGGGCCATTTAAGCCTATTATGACTTATTGCTCTGACAATTTCAACCTTTAGGGCCATTGCACTTGAAACCTTATTGCTCTGACACTTTAAACATGACTTTCCCATCGTGTTTGAGACAAAGATTTAAGGGTTAGTCCTCTAATCATCCCTGTCAAAATGTCCCACCTATTTGTTGATGAAGAAAATAAGCAATATATTCTTTGAACAATTCCGAAAAAGACATAGCTGTTGTGGAAGAAGATGCTATATCACATAGCACAAGATTAAGACTATGACAACCACATGGTGTGAAGAATGCCCTTGGCTTAATTTCTAACAACCTCTTTTGAGCTCCCTTGTTCTTTCTGTTCATATTAGATCCATTGCCGTATCCCTGTCCTCTCACATCAGAAATGTCTAACTCTAGTCCAACCAATGCATCATGTAATGAAGCAAAAAGCCCTTCGTCTGATTTATCTTTGACAATAGAAAATTGTACAAAATAAATTCCTCGATCTTGGTTGACATTGTAGAGACATCCACACATCGGATAACCAAAGTCATTTGCTCTTTGTGGCTAATATCCAGAGTGCAATAAACAATTATGGAGAAATACTTTGAATTATGGATCTTCTTTATGATCATAACTTTTTTTCTCCCTAGTAAGCATTTCAATCATTTTATTCTGAATTGTGTGACTAAGGTAATGGGCGTAGATTTCCTTCTTCTTAATTTTTCTAACATGCTCCACGAAAAGCCAGTTCTTTGAGCTAGAGTTTTCACAACTACAAATATTCTCAATAACACTTCTCCCCAATGGATTTTCTCTCTATTAAATTCTTCTTGAGCATGCTTATCAATGGTCTCAGTTTTCTATAGTCTCAACTCCAACCTTTTTCCAATGTGTCATGGATATAACATGATTATGTGAAACTTCCTTTACTTTCAGCCTTTTCGACAAGTTTCTCCAATCATTATACCCCGTGGTTGTCAAGTAACCATCACCTTTTTCATGCTTAAATAACTTGCAGCAGAAAAAAAGCTTTATCCAAAGCATTTGAGTATATCAACCATCGCCGTCTTTTTTTCTCCGTTTACCATGTCTCTTATGTAGAATGCATGCGAAACATGCCTACCAAGACTGTGTTTCGGAAACTGATAATGACTTGATAGTCTTATCATAGGACCCCTTAGAACAAAAAAATCCCTCAATCCAATATCAACGTTTTTCCCAATTTTCCGGATCAGAAATATCTTTCTCTTGCTGTTCTTTTTCCTCTTCGCCTTGATTTTCGGTCTCATCTTGATCAGTCGCTTTACATTTATCTGAATTCTGAAGCTCACTATTTTAAGTAATATCATCTACATGCTCATCTTCATTTTCTTCTCTTTGAGTAGCTCAATTCTCAAGTTCGGTACTCTTAACTTTCTTTACATGCCTGAACATAGAACCTTCTAGTGACTTGATGTATGCTTCTTGTTTCTTCTTCTTATGTTTGTTTTCAGCTCCCGATTGTTGGCTCTTTTTTATTCAACATGGTTTCCTTTTGCTTACTCCTAACGGTGGCATTTTGCCTTTTTGCTTTTGATGTTCTCTGCACACACATGTCTGCACAAACACAAAAATCAAATTTAATAATCCACCTGTCCAAAATAGCAAAACTTCAAGCACATATAAATGATTATGTTTAAAACCGATACAATAGAAATATGGCATCATCAATTGTCTAACTAGTAGATAGCGTAAGAATCTATTTTGGCTTTAGTGCCCAGCACTGTTAGTGCTTGTGCTTTACCAAGTCACCACTCACCAAGATGACTAAAAGAAGCTTAAACTATTTTCTTTGATTGTTTTATGAATAATTTACCATTGTTTATTATTCTAATAGCAAATCTTTCATCAATTGATCACTCATCTTCTTCTTTCTAATTAAGTAATAACTAATAAATCATTGCACATACTGATATACCTTTTTACGAAATT
This sequence comes from Lepidium sativum, assembly GCA_023374145.1. Classification (NCBI taxonomy): domain Eukaryota; kingdom Viridiplantae; phylum Streptophyta; class Magnoliopsida; order Brassicales; family Brassicaceae; genus Lepidium; species Lepidium sativum. The sequence continues at coordinate 5,265 of JAKUCM010008593.1, read as the reverse complement.
TTTAAGATAATGATCAATTGATAATTGATGAATTTGTTGAAGGAACAAAAAAAAAGAGAGTTGAATGTTGTAACTAAAAACTCTGAAGAAGGAGAAGGTGAAAAAATAAATTGTAGCAAAATGACAAGAGCAAGAGGAGATCTTTCATGAGAGAGTCGTCGACTATTCATCTTCCTTATGTTTCATTAAATTGTTTTCTAACATGAGATTTAACAATTATTAAGAATTGCTCTAACAATTATTTTATCTAAAATACCCAGCTAATATTATTCTGACTTAAGGAGACTTACAAACTAAAGTTTATTGATGTGTCTACATTTTAGCATATTTTAGGGACATTATCTAGCACATTTTGCATTCCTATTTGCAGTATTATCATCGTTTTAGGGCCATTTAAGCCTATTATGATTTATTGCTCTGACAATTTCAACCTTTAGGGCCATTGCACTTGAAACCTTATTGCTCTGACACTTTAAACATGACTTTCCCATCGTGTCTGAGACAAAGATTTAAGGGTTAGTCCTTTAACCATCCCTTTCAAAATGTCCCAGCTATTTGTTGATGAAGAAAATAAGCAATATATCCTTTGAACAATTCCGAAAAAAGACACAGCTTTTATGGAAGAAGATGCTATATCACATAGCACAAGATTAAGACTATGACAACCACATGGTGTCAAGAATGCCCTTGGATTAAGTTCTAACAACCTATTTTGAGCTCCCTTGTTCTTTCCTTTCATATTGGATCCATTGTCGTATCCCTTTCCTCTCACATCAGAAATGTCTAACTCTAGTCCAACCAATGCATCTTGGAGTGAAGCAAAAAGCCTTTCGCCTGATTTATCTTTGACAATAGAAAAATGAACAAAAAAATTCCTCGATCTTGGTTGACATTGTAGAGACATCCACACATCGGATAACCAAAGTCATTTGCTCTTTGTGGCTAATATCCAGAGTGCAATAAACAATTATGGAGAAATACTTTGAATCATGGATCTTCTTTATGATCATAACTTTTTTCTCCCTAGTAAGCATTTCAATCATTTTATTCTGAATTGTGTGACTAAGGTAATGGGCGTAGATTTCCTTCTTCTTAATTTTTCTAACATGCTCCACGAAAAGCCAGATTCTTTGAGCTAGAGTTTTCACAACTACAAATATTCTCAATAACACTTCTCTCCAATGGATTTTCTCTCTATTAAATTCTTCTTGAGCATGCTTATCAATGGTCTCAGTTTTCTATAGTCTCAACTCCAACCTTTTCCAATGTGTCATGGATATAACATGATTATGTGAAACTTCCTTTACTTTCAGCCTTTTTGACAAGTTTCTCCAATCATTATACCCCGCGGTTGTCAAGTAACCATCACCTTTTTCATGCTTAAATAACTTGCAGCAGAAAAAAAGCTTTATCCAAAGCATTTGAGTATATCAACCATCGCCTGTCTTTTTTTCTCCGTTTACCATGTCTCTTATGTAGAATGCATGCGAAACATGCCTACCAAGACTGTCTTTCGGAAACTGATAATGACTTGATAGTCTTATCATAGGACCCCTTAGAACAAAAAAATCCCTCAATCCAATATCAACGTTTTCCCAATTTTCCGGATCAGAAATATCTTTCTCTTGCTGTTCTTTTTCCTATTCACCTTGATTTTCGGTCTCATCTTGATCAGTCGCTTTACATTTATCTGAATTCTGAAGCTCACTATTTTAAGTAATATCATCTACATGCTCATCTTCATTTTATTCTCTTTGAGTAGCTCAATTCTCAAGTTCGGTACTCTTAACTTTCTTTACATGCCTGAACATAGAACCTTCTAGTGACTTGATGTATGCTTCTTGTTTCTTCTTCTTATGTTTGTTTTCAGCTCCCGATTGTTGGCTCTTTTTTATTCAACATGGTTTCCTTTTGCTTACTCCTAACGGTGGCCTTTTGCTTTTTGCTTTTGATGTTCTCTGCAGACACATGTCTGCACAAACACAAAAATCAAATTTAATAATCCACCTGTCCAAAATAGCAAAACTTCAAGCACATATAAATGATTATGTTTAAAACTGATACAATATAAATATGGCATCATCAATTGTCTAACTAGTAGATAGCGTAAGAATCTATTTTGGCTTTAGTGCCCAGTACTGTTAGTGCTTGTGCTTTACCAAGTCACCACTCACCAAGATGACTAAAAGAAGCTTAAACTATTTTCTTTGATTGTTTTATGAATAATTTACCATTGTTTATTCCTCTAATAGCAAATCTTTCATCAATTGATCACTCATCTTCTTCTTTCTAAATAAGTAATAACTAATAAATCATTGCACATACTGATATACCTTTTTACGAAATTTTTAAGATAATGATCAATTGATAATTGATGAATTTGTTGAAGGAACAAAAAAAAAGAGAGTTGAATGTTGTAACTAAAAACTCTGAAGAAGGAGAAGGTGAAAAAATAAATTGTAGCAAAATGACAAGAGCAAGAGGAGATCTTTCATGAGAGAGTCGTCGACTATTCATCTTCCTTATGTTTAATTAAATTGTTTTCTAACATGAGATTTAACAATTATTAAGAATTCCTCTAACAATTATTTTATCTAAAATACCCAGCTAATATTATTCTGACTTAAGGAGACTTACAAACTAAAGTTTATTGATGTGTCTGCATTTTAGAATATTTTAGGGACATTATCTAGCACATTTTGCATTCCTATTTGCAGTATTATCATCGTTTTAGGGCCATTTAAGCCTATTATGACTTATTGCTCTGACAATTTCAACCTTTAGGGCCATTGCACTTGAAACCTTATTGCTCTGACACTTTAAACATGACTTTCCCATCGTGTCTGAGACAAAGATTTAAGGGTTAGTCCTTTAACCATCCCTGTCAAAATGTCCCACCTATTTGTTGATGAAGAAAATAAGCAATATATCCTTTGAACAATTCCGAAAAAATACATAGCTGTTGTGGAAGAAGATGCTATATCACATAGCACAAGATTAAGACTATGACAACTACATGGTGTGAAGAATGCCCTTGGCTTAATTTCTAACAACCTCTTTTGAGCTCCCTTGTTCTTTCTGTTCATATTAGATCCATTGCCGTATCCAAGTCCTCTCACATCAGAAATGTCTAACTCTAGTCCAACCAATGCATCATGTAACGAAGCAAAAAGCCCTTCGTCTGATTTATCTTTGACAATAGAAAAATGTACAAAATAAATTCCTCGATCTTGGTTGACATTGTAGAGACATCCACACATCGGATAACCAAAGTCATTTGCTCTTTGTGGCTAATATCCAGAGTGCAATAAACAATTATGGAGAAATACTTTGAATCATGGATCTTCTTTATGATCATAACTTTTTTCTCCCTAGTAAGCATTTCAATCATTTTATTCTGAATTGTGTGACTAAGGTAATGGGCGTAGATTTCCTTCTTCTTAATTTGTCTAACAGGCTCCACGAAAAGCCAGATTCTTTGAGCTAGAGTTTTCACAACTACAAATATTCTCAATAACACTTCTCTCCAATGGATTTTCTCTCTATTAAATTCTTCTTGAGCATGCTTATCAATGGTCTCAGTTTTCTATAGTCTCAACTCCAACTTTTTAGAATGTGTCATGGATATAACATGATTATGTGAAACTTCCTTTACTTTCTGCCTTTTCGACAAGTTTCTCCAATCATTATACCCCGTGGTTGTCAAGTAACCATCACCTTTTTCATGCTTAAATAACTTGCAGCAGAAAAAAAGCTTTATCCAAAGCATTTGAGTATATCAACCATCGCCTGTCTTTTTTTCTTCGTTTACCATGTCTCTTATGTAGAATGCATGCGAAACATGCCTACCAAGACTGTCTTTCGGAAACTGATAATGACTTGATAGTCTTATCATAGGACCCCTTAGAACAAAAAAATCCCTCAATCCAATATCAACGTTTTCCCAATTTTCCGGATCAGAAATATCTTTCTCTTGCTGTTCTTTTTCCTCTTCGCCTTGATTTTCGGTCTCATCTTGATCAGTCGCTTTACATTTATCTGAATTCTGAAGCTCACTATTTTAAGTAATATCATCTACATGCTCATCTTCATTTTCTTCTCTTTGAGTAGCTCAATTCTCAAGTTCGGTACTCTTAACTTTCTTTACATGCCTGAACATAGAACCTTCTAGTGACTTGATGTATGCTTCTTGTTTCTTCTTCTTATGTTTGTTTTCAGCTCCCGATTGTTGGCTCTTTTTTATTCAACATGGTTTCCTTTTGCTTACTCCTAACGGTGGCATTTTGCTTTTTGCTTTTGATGTTCTCTGCACACACATGTCTGCACAAACACAAAAATCAAATTTAATAATCCACCTGTCCAAAATAGCAAAACTTCAAGCACATATAAATGATTATGTTTAAAACCGATACAATAGAAATATGGCATCATCAATTGTCTAACTAGTAGATAGCGTAAGAATCTATTTTGGCTTTAGTGCCCAGCACTGTTAGTGCTTGTGCTTTACCAAGTCACCACTCACCAAGATGACTAAAAGAAGCTTAAACTATTTTCTTTGATTGTTTTATGAATAATTTACCATTGTTTATTCCTCTAATAGCAAATCTTTCATCAATTGATCACTCATCTTCTTCTTTCTAAATAAGTAATAACTAATAAATCATTGCACATACTGATATACCTTTTTACGAAATTTTTAAGATAATGATCAATTGATAATTGATGAATTTGTTGAAGGAACAAAAAAAAAAAGAGTTGAATGTTGTAACTAAAAACTCTGAAGAAGGAGAAGGTGAAAAAATAAATTGTAGCAAAATGACAAGAGCAAGAGGAGATCTTTCATGAGAGAGTCGTCCACTATTCATCTTCCTTATGTTTAATTAAATTGTTTTCTAACATGAGATTTAACAATTATTAAGAAGTCCTCTAACAATTATTTTATCTAAAAAACCCAGTTAATATTATTCTTACTTAAGGAGACTTACAAACTAAAGCTTATTGATGTGTCTGCATTTTAGAATATTTTAGGGACATTATCTAACACATTTTGCATTCATATTTGCAGTATTATCATCGTTTTAGGGCCAGTTAAGCCTATTATGACTTATTGCTCTGACAATTTCAACCTTTAGGGCCATTGCACTTGAAACCTTATTGCTCTCACACTTTAAACATGATTTTCCCATCGTGTCTGAGACAAAGATTTTAGGGTTAGTCCTTTAACCATCTCTGTGAAAATGTCCCACATATTTGTTGATGAAGAAA
>JAKUCM010008592.1:0-26652 GCA_023374145.1 Lepidium sativum | reverse complement strand
GAGAAATACTTAGAGGCAACTAAATCTAGATAGATGATTGCTTATTTGACTGTGAAACTTCATTTTTTCGATGTGATACAAATGATTTATTTTCTGAAGAGCTATGTTAAGGGGTTAGAGAAGAACAACTTCAGTGGAGAATATAAGGTCTTAATGGTTACCAAAGAGTGCAGTGCCATTATTTAGAACAAGCTGCCAAAGAAAGAGGATGATCATGGAAAATTTGTCCTCTCTGTCCAAATTGGACCACTAATGTTTGCTTATTCTTTGTGTGATCTAGGGTCCAATGTCAATTTGATGTCATACTCCATTGAAAGCAGTTGAGATTCACTAAATTCAACCAAACAAAAATCTCATCATTGGTGTTAGTGGATTGGTCGGTGAAGCTGCATGTGGAAGTTCTCGAGGATGATGAGAACACAAGGATCCACACATTTGGGGAAGACCATTCGTGAAAACTGTTCGAGCCATCATCGATGTCAAGAATGGACGAATATACCTCCACCTAGGTGACATCATCATGTGGTTCAAGATGGAAAATATTCTGAATTGACCAATGATAGATGGGCAATCGATTATGGTAGATGATTCAATAAAAATGGCTGACGAGTTGACTGAGATTTCAGATGATTGTTTGAGACTGTTTTGATGAGAGCTGAGAGTAAGTATGGTTTCCTTGACGAGGATACAAAAAGGTATACAATGGATTGGCTAGAGAATAGGGAAAATTGTGTCTTTTATCTCCCTAGATGCACCTGCATCAACTCTCTTACACCACTTGACAATACTCGCAGCAAGCTAAAAGCTGCAAAGGTATAATTTAACACACTTCTAGTAGGGCTAAGGTACGCGTTTTCTTGGTCCCAATTTCACTTATCATGTGATCAATATTGGGCTTAAAAATGTTGTGACTATCACTTCTTTTATATGAACTTCTCAAGTGTTGTAGGACCTTACGTTGTTCTCTTGATGATATTACAAGAATTTCTATTGATCTTTGCGTGCATATGATACATTTGGAGGATGAATTGATGAATTATGTAGAACATTAGAGATGGTTATACCCAAATTTGAAAGATATCATTAAGAAAGAGATAATGAAACTCCTAAAGGTTGGAATCATTCATGATATTTCTAATAGTAACTAGTTAGTCATGTGCATGAACAAGGGAGGTGCGATTGTAGTTATAAATGTACAGAACGAATTGATACCAACTGGAACTATAGTGCATATAATGTGTATCGATTACATGAAACTGAATGCTGCCGGTAGAAAAGATCCCTTTCCTTTGATATTCATTGACCAAATCTTTGAGTAATTAGCTCACCATGCTTCTATTTCTTAGATAGTTATTCAGGTTTCTTTTACATCACTATTCACTTGAACAATGTGGAGAATATCACTTTCACATGCCCTTATGTCACTTTTTCTTACCGCATAATGTTGTTTAGGATGTGATACGCTCCAAGAACTTTCCAACGCTGAATGATGACCATTTTTATTAACCTAAGAGAAAAAATAGTGAAAGTTTTCATGGACAAATTTTCTATTTATGGTTCTTCTTTCTCTATGTGTCTTTCTATTTTTTGCAAGGTACTTCAACACTGTGAGAAGAAGCACCTAGTGTTGAACTGGGTCGCAAATATTTAGAAAATAGAGTTGAGGTTGATAGAGCCAAGATCAAAGTAATAACGAGCTTTCAGTCGCCTAATTTAGTAAAGGAGATTATAAGTTTTATGAGGTATGCTGGTTGTTACAGGAGGTTCATTGACACAACTTTTGTGTAAAGAAGTGAAGTTACTAATTATCAAATGCTTTTGTTTAACTCACACTTAAAACTTTACCTATGAAAGCTTAGAGCAAGGTGGTTTGGCTCATTCACTTTCAAGAGAGTCAGACCATATGGAGCTGTATGTTGTTGGACGCTACATAAAATGAATTTGTGGTTGACAGCCAAAACTTTAAACCATACATCGTAGACACCGACATCATCGAGGGAGACACAATTCCACTCGATGATCCATCTGCCGCGTAAAGGATGACTGAGTCAAGCTAATTACTTTAAACAAGCTCTTAATGGGAGGAAATCCACTGGTATGTGTACATATTTCATCATGTTTTCAATTTTGTTTTTTGTTTTTGCTTTGTTTGTTTTAGGAAAGAGAAAAAGGTCGAGTAGGTGAGACAGATCAGTCTAATCCTTAGACCGATCAATTCATTGGGCGAGAAAAATTGTATATGTTTAGTAGACCGATCCCACAGTGAATATCAATTGAAAATTTTCCAAGTGACTCTAAGATGGGATATATCGGTCTGATGCAACATTCAAAAATGATGATCTAGACCAAGTGAGTTTTGGCTGAGTACTTAGGATCAAACGGTCTTGTTATAGACTGATCAATCCGCTGGAGTTTACAAAATGTATTTTTTTTGTCACGTGATGAGGACCGATCGGTCCAGGTGAAAATCGTTCAGTTTTGGGTCCATGTACAAATTTTAACTCGCAAAAGCGGTTCAATTCACTTAAATTTGAACTGTAAACATTTTTAAAAGCTTTGGCACCCGATTTTTTTGACCAAAACACACAAAAATTCTTCTTCTTCACCTTTTTCTGCGATTTATGGAGAATTTCTCTCAAAATTTTCAAATCTTCATAACTCCTTCAATTCTCAACGGATTTGAACGATTTTGGAGTATATCCCATTTGGATTTTTGAATCCTTACAGATTATCGTATTTTCATCTTTGATTTTTCGAGGTATATATCTTTTTTTCCTCTTAAAAGTTCTAGCTAAAAACTCAATTTTAGGGTAATCCGATTTTGTGCAATGTGTTTGTTCATGAGTGCTAAATGAGTCTCCTTATGAAAATTTCCGCTAATTCATGATAGGAAAAAACTTCATGGTTTCGGGAATTTTGGTATAGGATGGTGTTTAGAACAATTCATTTGTGCATTACTTGATGATTTAATGTGTTAATTATGTGTATCACTACTTGTTTTCTTGCCATAGAGGAGAACTTCCACAGAGGAGAAAGGAAAAGGGAAGGCTCTACAGTTTGAGACAGTGGATGAGACTGGCCAATGACCTTTGCACCATGGCCACGTTACGAGGCAACACCATTTCAAATTAATATACCACTTCTCCACATGAAGACATACCCATCTTACATTAACATACAAAGAGGAGAAAGCTGGTCAGACAATCATTGATGATGCCTATCTTTCTAAAATAAGCTTTTGCGGAACAAGATGGCTCTTACTACAGAAGAGTCACTAAGAGGATTGGGTATTTTGGGTGATGTGAACCATATACTAAGAAAAATATGGCTGGAGCTTTAACTTATAAGAGTTATCCTTTATATCATAGCTAGTATGACAATTATTTGCCTCTTGTGATCTTCATACGAGCGCTGACCCATATGCAACCATCCATGATGCATATCTCATATACAAATATCTTGATCCCAGACTTATATGGCATCTATAGGTTTGACAGGAATGCCATTAGACTAACACCTCCTGTTGATTCACCACTGCACTCAGTGTTCTAGCACTTGATTGATGAAGGAGAATATTAGCCATAAACGGTAAATCTGACCAACATCAGGAACCTAGTGGTTCAAATTGTATGGAAGAATCTAGGTGCAGTATTCACTTGCAAAAAGGAGTCTGGAGCACTTACGAACGATTAGTTGATGATGTTACACTTCATGATTTCTCCAGCTATTCCAGATCCCCTCAACTTGAGTATAATGTTTATCGGGGGTATGTTTTTGCAGAGATGCTCATCGCATGATGTTTCAGAGGCACGTGAGAAACACCCAAGTTAGAGATAGTTGGGAGTCTTTTGACACTAATATCATACACCATGGCATCAATGTAGGTAACACTTCAAAAGTTGAGAAGATTTCCTTGTTTGATGAGCATTACTTCATACACTACATGTATCTGAAACCTAGCCTGTAATATAAGAATTATGACCGTATTGGAGATTGATATATTTGCTAGCTATCGAAGCATGCCATTTCCTCGAATTTAAGTAGAGCCAACTTAGAGTTTTTGACGCATGTCAATAACCCGCAAATATTTGTTGCTGAAACCTCGACAAGTAGTTCTTCATGGTCTTCACAATCCTACAAGGAAGACAATACCTTACCTCACTACTTAGTTGAGCAGACATCACTGAGGAGTATGACATCTCTCCATTTTCCAATGATTTTACTAACAGGGAGTACATGAGATTGGTTTATGAGTCCAAGAGTAGGAAAAAATTGATTGACGCATTTGAGACGTACTGATGAAGATCAAGGTACTCACACCCGCTTGCTTTATAAATTTGTCACATACATGAGTTTAAGAAAATGCGTTCTAAAGCGGATACTAGAGCTGCTGATGAACTCGATGTTGCTGGACACGGGAGCATTGCTGCAGGAGATGATGTGGAGGACGAGACTTTAGATTGCCACTTACAAGACGTCGTCGAGCACGTAATAGCGAGAGAGTGTCAGTTTGGAGGATCATTAGAGTATCGATCACTTATCTTTTCAATTATTTTCACTTTTTATTTAATTTTTGTGTTATTTTTCGTAAGTCATGCTTTTGTCTAGTTTTTTTTCCATACAGAGATAGTGTAAAGTAAATCCGAGGGAAGACACTTGTTGTGACTAACGCGATATTCCTTTTGTTTTTTTTTTTTGTTTCTTTATTGAGTTATTTTGAGTTGTTTTATTTAGTCAAAACTTGGTGGAGATTATGACATTTCCTTATGATGTTTATCAACCACTTTTGTGCTAACATTTGTTCTAGTGACAATCTATGCAGAATTTGTTACGAGCTAACAACAACTACAAACCATATGATTAGACTTACCCCATAGTTCTAAATTTACGGGTAAATTGATGGATGTAATGTTGACTTCATTTTATGGGACTATTAATCAATTTTAAATGCTCTTATTGAGGTTATATATTGGGGAGTGAGACATAGACATTCAGAATTTCCATCCAAATCTACCATTTTTTCTTAATCCTAAGTGGTCAGACTCAGTTTTAGTTTGCTACCACACCTTACTTTACCTTATTTGATCCCCATGAATTCTGTTTTACATTGTCATATGTGCACGCCATAATTTAAAATTGGCTGTGGAGAAGGTTTGTTGACATAGCTTCCTAGTTACTAGGGTTTGATGTTGAGATGATAAGTGGTTAGAAATTTGCCTATCATGGACTAGGTGTTTTTATTTCTTTTCTATATGATCCTTATATGTTGAGAGCAATGTTTTCGAGGATGCTCGTTGTTCTGTAAGAAATTTTCTGTTTTCCAAAAAAAAATATTCAATCTTTTAAGTTTGGAAAGTATTTTGAGCTTAGATTGTGAAATGTGGTTTAATGATTGTTAGTAACTACATGGTTATGTAACAATAAATTAAATGGTCTTCTCTTATGGTTTTGCATAATGTTTGAATCCTACAGAGCGTCTCTGAATCCAAAACACTAATAACCTCACCTCAAATAGACTCATTCTTTACCAAGAATATTGCATGGTGAAAATCCTTTGATAAGAAGCTCACACCACCTCAGTTTAATGTAGGAAGTCAGTTGACGTGAATCTCTAGATCGATCGATCTCATGCCCAATAAAATGCTAGAAGTTCCTCAAACTAACTAATCTCTCTGCACCGATTAGTCTGCAAATCAGAATAACTACGCTAAGTCATACATATCGATTGGTCCACATCTTGCCAGATCAATCTCACTTCGAAAAAAATTGTTCTTTGTTTGGAAGACTGACAAGTGTTAAGTGACTGATCGATCTGATGTCAAGGATATCGATGAGCATTGCAAGGGACTAATCGGTTCACACATAGACCGATCGATCCAGACCGTTTATGCTAGAAAATCAATATTTTACACTCAGTTTCACCTGATTTGATTCAAGTTGTACCATAACAAATTTTAGAATATTAGAATTAGGTTTTTGCCATTTTTTATTTTTCATGTACGTTTTACATTTTACAAACTTCTTTTGAGATTTTGTAAGCTCCATGTTGAGATTCATTGTACTTTGCAAATTCTAGAATATTTCGAAATCCTTATACTTTTTAAATCAATTTGATTATGATTTTATCTATTGCTCTTCTTTACTATTGTCTGATACGTCTGAGTAAGTCATCCATCAAGTTTTGGATTTTTAAGGATTTCATGGATCAATGAGTTATATCTAAATAGGGTTTATGTTTTTTGTTCTTCTTCTAATGTTGATTTTAATGCTTAAGTTAGATTGATTACATAATTTATGATTTTAGCTTGTTTAACACACCAAAAGTCTTCAATTAAATACCAAAAAGAACTTAGATGACCAATTTGTCCTTAGCCAACGAAAGTTGATGTTAGGGGAAATTGTGAACTTATCAAACTTGATCTTTAATGTGTATTTAAAACTTCAAGTTGAAGCAGAAGTTTAAAATTCTGGGTTGCTAGATATATTAGTTGATGTCACAACAATAGATTTACAATACAATAGTGTTTCGTGTTTTGTAGTTTTTTAATTGTCTTCGAAATAGTGACCTAACTTATGATCATGATTTCTTGTGAATTACCCTGAACTTGATACATTTATAATATGAATTTACATTGTTTATTTTCTTCATCTTTATTTTTTTGGATCATATTAACTTTATTGATATTTAGTTTCATTCTAAAGTTTAATAGAGTAACTCTTAGTATCCGTAAATTTGATCATTTAATACTATTTTGATTGTGTATTTGCCGTAGAATTAAAGGTTAAAATTATGTGTATTATCGATCTTATTAAAATGTATGGAATATGAGTTATACATCTGAACCAATAAAACTAAATATTTACTTTTTTGATTAAACGATATATTTGGTATACTTGCTTCTTTATTTTATATTGGCTTGATTTGTTTTCGTATATTCATAATTATATAGTGTATGAATAATTATCAATTCGAATAAGATATTAAGAATAGTGTTTATAATAAGAATGTTTAATTTTTTTTGTTAATATCGACAAGATCCAATTCATAGTTTAAAACTTACATTTTTAATCTATTAGTATATTGGAAAAAATCGTCAAAATTCTTAATTTAATTTGATGAATTAGGAATATTATATATTTAATGTTGCGGATTAATGGTGTGATATTAGATATCAAGTATTTATATACAAGACCGGTAATTTTGTATACCGAATTGATAATAAAATATAGTATTAGAGACAATATTATAATTATAATTATTCTATACTATATATAAATAGTGATTTAATTTATCACTAAACCAACATGTTAAATTAATATGCAATTAAATTTTACAGAAAAAGTGAAGTAAAAATAATATATAAGAGAATTAAGATATAATCAAAATATATGATAGATACAATTGCATGTAAATACTAAAAAATTATCACAAAACACAAGTTTCATGGTTTCACCAAAATCGGCCATATACAATTTTTACGGTGATATGATCTTGATTTTAATTTTTCACTGTTATTTGAATAGTTTGAGAAAAGAAAATTAATTGAAAATAATTTATTTAGAGAATGCAAATATAATATGTAGCTTATGAGGATATTGTGTTTTCTTCTATTGCTTATATAGAGAGGCACCTTGAAAAATATTAGGTTTATACTTAGATTGAGTCTCTTAAACTAGAAAGATAATAAATATAAATATAAATTCATATCATAATATTACGAATTTTCTATATACATGTCTTGTATGTCAAATATATTAAATTATGTCGAGCATATATACCTAAATTGTAATCAATGAAATATTTAACAATCTTGTTATTTGATTCACGTATAGCATGATGTATGCTTTATACGAAGAGATCATTTCCTTAAATACATTAGAAAATATAAAAATTTATTGAGGAATAATTTTTTTAATTGAAATTATATTTTGGAAAAAATAAAATAGTAATAGTGAAGTTCTTTCTACTCAAGATCAACAGAAAGAATATACAAAAATCAACTCAAATTAGAGGAGTTGGACCTGACAAATTTTAAAACCGAACTCAAACTTGTATTGGAATCAAATCAAGATCAAAATTTTAGAGTTTTTTTTTTAATTTTTAATTTTATTTTAATTTTTTTTATATCAAAGTATTCAAATCCAAACTCGATCTATACCAAACTAAACTATATCCGAAAAGTAAAAATATTTGAATAAGTCTTAAATCAAAATAATCAAAATACCAAATTAGATGAACCAAATCCGGCTTGGGGTACACATGATAGCCTTTCCGCCCTTGATTCTGAAATTGAAGCTCTTCTTCGGGCAAGAGAGTCTCCGCTAGGACTACAAAGGACGAAAGTGGATTTTTCGATGGATTGCAAGACAGTCTTGAAGATCTTTAACCAATCAGAGGAGGGGCAAGCTTTTCTACCATATTAGGAGGAATTTCGAAACTAAGTTCTCTGCTTTACTTTATTCCCCACTCTATGATTCCTTGATCTTTAAATTATAAAGGCGATTCTCTCATTTGCCATATTAAGCAGGGGACTAATGGTTTATTGGTGTAATCTTTTAACCTTTGGAGGTCGTTATAAATATATTGTCATTGACAAAAAAAATTAAAGATGAACCAAATGCGACAAAATACCAGAATCTATTCTAAATCTATATACCTGGAAAATCAAATTCAAGCCCTAACCATAATCAAATCAATAACCGAATTTGCAATCAATAAAATTTATATTAAATTTTAGATTTTTAGAGTTTTTTTCTATTAAATAGTTTTTAAATTTAAATATTTATAAAAAACTACCTCAACCCAAACTTGATCTACATCAAACAAAATTCTATCCAAAAAATAAAAATATATGAATAAGTTTTAAATAAAACTTACCAAAATACCAAATTAGATGAACCAAACCCGACAAAATACTATAATGTATCATAAATCTATGAACCCCGAATATCGAATCAAAATCCGAACTAGAATCAAATTAATAACCGAATTTGTGACCGATATACTTTTTATATTAAATTTTAGATTTTTGACTCTTTTAAATCTTTAGTAATATTGAATTTTATACAGAAAATAACCATACTCGAACTCGATCTATACCGAACCAAACTCTATATGAGAAGTAAAATATCCGAATAAATCTTAAATCAAAATAACTAGATAACCAAATTAGAGGAAAATAATCTGACAAATAATAGAATGAGTCCTAAATCTATGTAACCGGAAAACTGAATCCAAAACTAAATCAAAAGCGAATCAAGATTTTAAAGATTTCTATAATATTTTTAATTTTTTTAACTTTTTATATAAAGTTTATAACGAAAACCACCTTAGACTTATTTTAAGGGTAGATATGAACCATATGTTAACTTTATCTTGAAGTTTTTAACTAGTCTGAAATGAAAGTATATCCCGCTTTAATATATACTCCCTCTGTTTCATATTAGTTATCATTCTAGATTTTTTTTCTTATTTCAAATTACTTGTCATTATCGTTTTTCAATGTAACTTTTATACAAGATGTCCAAATATAGTACTAATAGATGCTATAATTAATATTGTAAATCAATGTTATTGGTCAGGTTGGTATAGTAAATCTACATAAATTCTTAATCTACGTAAAACAAGGTAGAACGACAAGTAAAATGAAATAGAAGGAGTAAGATTCATATATATATATATGTATGAAATACTTGATATTAATGTGTTTTCTTACCATCTGAAATTTTATTCATTAAATTTTACAAATACAATAAATCAAACCGAATAGAATAAAAGACTACACATAATTTTAAGTATAGTGCCAAAAACAAAGATAAGCTTCAAGGAATGCGTCTTACGATAATGATGAGTAATTGGACACACATTATTCTTCCAACCTCTACCGCACACGAGTTAATTCCAATAAATTGAACGTTGCAGGAAAATCTATCCTAACAACACTTTTTTTTTGTTAATCGGTGATGACTGAAATGGGCAAAAAATATATTCAACAATTAACCCATCTCAATTGGTTGCTAGAAATTCTAGAAGACTTGGATAAAAGGAGAACGACTTAACAGAAGAGTCCATAACCGATTTTCTAACTTATTAAACCTGTAAATACTAAGACACAATGACAAACGACAATAAGTATGAGTCTAAGGATAGAAGCTATAACTAGCAAATTCGTTGGAGAAATCACACTAGACTAAGCATCGCAAAATCCCGACTAATCATCAATAACACCCAATTAAATAACAAGATTGTTAAATATTTCATTGATTACAATTTAGGTATATATGCTCGACATAATTTAATATATTTGACATACAAGACATGTATATTGATGAGTAATTGGAGAACCAACTAAGCATCGCGAAATCCCGAAAGCACCGTTAAGCATCAACACACAAATACATTCACTAGCAATTGAAATTAATTCGCGAAATCAAACACCCAACGATTAAGCATCAATAACACCCAATTAAGTTTCCCTAACTACGATTAAGCATTCACGAAATCCAATTCACTAATATGGAAATCAAATTGGAAAAAAACTACGAAATTGGGAACTAAAATTCACAAACTTACATCATGGTGAAAATAGCAAAGACAGTTCGAGAAGAGTCGACCAGAGGTCGCCTTGTCGAAGTCGCCAGGGAATTCTACGATTTGCAGAGGAAGACGAAAGAGACGAAGGCGATGAAATAATGTCAGAACCTGTTGGAAGCTGTCGTTAACCTGTTGGACTCTTCTGTTAAGTCGTTCTCCTTTTATCCAAGTCTTCTAGAATTTCTAGCAACCAATTGAGATGGGTTAATTGTTGAATATATTTTTTGCCCATTTCAGTCATCACCGATTAACAAAAAAAAAGTGTTGTTAGGATAGATTTTTCTGCAACGTTCAATTTATTGGAATTAACTCGTGTGCGGTAGAGGTTGGAAGAATAATGTGTGTCCAATTACTCATCATTATCGTAAGACGCATTCCTTGAAGCTTATCTTTGTTTTTTGGCACTATACTTAAAATTATGTGTAGTCTTTTATTCTATTCGGTTTGATTTATTGTATTTGTAAAATTTAATGAATAAAATTTCAGATGGTAAGAAAACACATTAATATCAAGTATTTCATACATATATATATATAACGGTGCTTTCGGGATTTCGCGATGCTTAGTCGGTTCTTCAATATTTAGCAATCTTGTATGTTATGATGGTCCATTGAGTCTTCCTCGTGGGGTTTATGGATGCCACAGTAATCCAACTGTTTCTCCTGTTTGAGACTTGTGGGTATGATAGGTAGCCACACTTGATATACTTGTAACCCAAGAATGAAAGGATCGTATTTCTGAAGCATACGTATGGAATTAATAGACGTTTACACCAAACTCATCGATATGCACACCAATTCCTATAGTAGGGTCGTACCAATGACAGTTGAAAACTATGTATTTCAAACCCATAAGTCCTCGGTAACTCACCTCCAATATCTCTCGTAGAACACCGTAGTAAATCGTGTCACCAGATGTCGAAGAAATACCGTAATCAGAAGTTGGTCTTTTCATCCTCTCACGGAGAATGTTGAAAGCATAACCTCTTGTGCAATATATTGAATATGAATTTGCAACTGACACTGGACCCATAATAAAAATTTCAGTATACTTACATAAAATTTTAGCCATTTAGTGAACTCGCCATCTTTGATCCCGTATAGATCTTCATCAGACATCTGAGGATAAGCTGCTCTTAATTGGGCCATGTAAATCCTAAAATTAAATTTTTAATTAATTATATGATTGATCTATACATGAAAGATATATTGCAATAGAGAAACCGTAGAAATCATACCGCTCTAGTTCCTTGTTTCAACACAGTTATTCGCAATATACATATGCATATGTTTGCTCTCTGTCGTACTCAGTTTCCTCTATTTTGCTTTTCCATTCAACCTACCAACCTGAGAAAATGTATCGGGAGCATATGCAGGATAAACTGGGTGTTCGCCACCGTCATCATGTCGAGGTGGTATGCGTCTCTTGGTTTGCACTTCCGGATGAAAGTACATTGAAGAGAATTTTTTGTGGTTTCTTCATTTAAGCATTGTGCAACTATGGAACCCTCAACTCTGCTCATGTTTTTTACTTTCTTCTTTAAGTAAAACATGTATCGTTCAAAGGGATACATCCATCTGTATTGGACTCGTCCACCTAACTCTGTATTGGAATTCAATGGCCAATCAATCTATATACAAATTACCAAATAACATAATGACAATCTACTTACCTGCTTCTCATGGTACATGGATCGGAAGATGTTCCATAACATCAAAGAATGACGGAGGAAATATATTTTAAAGATTACACAAAATTACTAGAATCTTGTCATTCAAGTTTATGATCCCGTCTACAGTGAGTGTTTGCAATGTTGTCATTGTGTTTTGTCCAATAAAAAAATACCACCTATTATTCATATTATGCTACAATAAATTACAAAATATAAGTTAAGTGCATATAGTATTGAATAACATTCGTACCTTTTTCGAAGCATCCAAACGGAATATTGGAATAGGATCAACTTTATTGTTCCCTCGTACATGAAGTGATCTTCTGTCACATTTCAGGTAAGTCTAGTCTGGATTTCAAATTATCCTTTGTTTTCTCCTTCACATACAGAACAGTACTGATGATATTCTCAAACACATTCTTTTCAATGTCTATAACGTCTAGACAATGCCGTAGCTGGTGGGTTCTCCAATACAACAATTCTCAGAATATACTCTTCTTGTGCCAATTGTGATACTCTCCAATGCCATCAACAGGACAATGACCATTTCCCCTACAATCTGTAGTTTTTTCTGCACCAAAATCTCGAAGTTGGGTTAATATTGTACGGCCATCTGGTTCTGGAGGTGAACCGTACATCACTTTCTTATTCTTAGTAAACAATGTTGTGATTTTCCGATATAGATGATCCATTGGCAGAAATCGCCTGTGACAATCAAACCAAAAAGTTTTTCTTCCGTGTTTTAATCAGAATGCTTCTGTGTTGTCCTGACACGTTGGACATAACATTCTCCAATGTGTCGTCCACCCAGAAAATATTCCATAGGCAGGGAAGTCACTTATAGTCCACATAAGTACGACTTTCATCGTAAAATTAATCTGACTAGATACATCAAATGCTTCTACTCCACTATCCCATAATTGCTTCAACTCATAAATTACTGTCTGTAAAAACACATCGAGTGATTTTCTTGGATGATCCGGCCCTGGGACTACAACTCTCAGGTATAAGAAGTCTGATTTCATACAAAATGAGGGCGGTAAATTTTATGGTGTAATAATGATAGACAGGTTTTTACGGTGTTTTCTCAAATACCCTACTGTTTATGTAATCAATTGCAGGACAATATGGTGTCAATCCACTGGGAGAGTAACTAGCAATCAAGATGTAATCTACTTGTCCTAATCTAAGCCATATTCGATTTAATGAGTAGTGATCTAATTTAGGTGAAAATGAAATACTAAAATAGAGTGCTAAAAACAAGACATAAAAACAGAATGTAAAAACAGAGCATTGAAAATAAAGCAATAGCAAAACAAAATGAAGTGCAAAACTGAATCTCAACCTAAAAGGAGAGTATTAAAATTCACGAAAATTCAATAGAGGAAAAGGGGTTCTCGAGGTTAAGGATCAATGATTAAGGTATTCCTAGGGGTTCCAGACTTGTTTATCAACCTATTTAGATGACCTTTAAGCAAGGAATCACAAAGTAATCACATTCACTCTCGCGCAATGGGACCTCTCTTGAAAGACAACCTGACTTGACTCTCGCCCAATGATTGGAAGTTCAAGAGGCTTTAAGTATGGACCTTACTGAGCCTAATAACACCCTAGACAATCAATCTCTTGAGCTAGGAGATGTTATCTCAACTTAAGCATGTTCAAGTGATTCCCCAAATGCCTCTCGGGGGGGATTCACCAAGAGATCGAATTTCAATTGATCAGAAAGAAACAAGCATTAAGAACACTTAAATTAAAGAGATCTAAGACCTTAATCAAACATAAACAAATCTGGAAATCACTAAGTTTTCCCTCAATCTCATCCTTTCCTCAAGAACCCTAGACTAACTTACTCAGAATTCATGAAGTAAAGCATAGACTTAGAATCGAAAATCAATTGCAAAAACTTAAAGACTAAAAAATTGTAAATTGCTAAAAGAGAGAGCAGCCGAAATTTGCTAGAAAATATTGTATATTAAAACTGGAAATTCTAGTACAATTTATAGATCAACAAAAGATCTTAAGTCTTAAAGGAAAAAGGAAAATTACTTAAAGAGAAAAAGGGAAAATTCCCTAGAAAGAAAATGGAAAATTCCTTAAAAAGAGAAAAGGAAAATTCCTAAAGAAAAGAAAATGGAAAAAGGCCTAAAATAGTTGTTGGGCTTGCACAAGTGGATATTGATGGGCCTTTTTTTGCAAAGAAGCCCAAGAAGTCAACTCCGCCAAAAGTCAATGTTTTGGTCCAAAAATCCACTCGACCAAGTGATGGTCGAGTGTCATCCTTGAGTGTCAGACTCGAGTGCCAAATCTTCTAGCTCACATCCTGAACTTCAACTTTAGGCCAGACGATTCCTCATTGGTCTTCTTTTAGTCCGAAATACTCCATGATAAGCTCCAAAAAGTGCCTAAAAATACCTTTTATGCAATGTATGCAATGCCCAACACTAAGTATGCAAATTATGCCTAAAAGAACCTAAAACAATGATAATAATGCAAGTATGAATGCAAAACATGCTAAATAATGGCCCTAAAATGTGGTAAAATGCAGACACATCAACTCCCCCAAACTTAGTCTTTGCTTGCCCTCAAGCAAATATGCATAGATCTAAGAAGGAAGAGAGGTTGCTGACAATGGAAACATCTTACTTAAACAAACAACTTATCAAACCGAAAAACCGTAATCCACAAGTGAACCCTCATTCCTTTGTAAGAACCACAATCTACTTTCATCAAGGCTTAGCATAAAAACCGAATATTCCCTAACACTTAGTTGGACTCTTAAGAAACTCAGATTCGAAACCTATTTCTTTTATGTGCAGTCTGCAAGAGGGGCTATTGATCAAAGACCTTGGGATTCAACTTCCTCAAATTCAGCTAGACACTATGGATTAAGCATTTTTGATCACTTCTCAACTTTACTCGTTCTTATTAGCTTCAACTTTATCAATGAGACACAAAAAAGTACGGGTTTACGCACAGTCCCCGGTTCACCTTAGGCATCGATGTATTAGCTTTATCAATAGGACGCAAAAAAGTATGGGATAACGCACAGTTCCGGTCCATCTTAGGCAATATCGAAATGGTTTTATTGATGAACACAAGAAGGTACGGGTTTACGCACAGTCCCCCGTTCATCTTAGAACATATTATTTGAGCCGAGTTGAGAAGGATGATTCTATATTCATCTTATGCTTTTCTTTTTACTTAGCTAGCTGAACCTAAGGAAGGATCTGATGCAATGTATCTCAAGCCCCTAATTTGGAAAAATGGAATTCGATTATGAGGCAACAAATCTGGTTCTTTTTGAGACACAACCTAAGTATTGGTTTCAAAGGTCAATGATCTACCAATCAGTGTTCAAGAGGGAAAAAAACGCAAGTCCAAGAGTTCACTATGGTTACTAGCCAATCAACCTAGCAAGTCTGTCTATTTAGCAAGATGATTCCCGAAACGCTAGACTCAATCGTATATGAATGCAATGCAGCTACATGAACACTCTGTTTTTTGACTGATGCTTTGTCAATTTTTTTCAAATTTTTATGTGTTTTCTATGCCTTAGATGATATGCAATTGAAAAATATGCTAAAGAAATTTTTTTTTTTGGTTTCTCTATGCCTTAGATGTAATGCGAATGATCAAATGTAAAGAATAAAAACTAAGAATCAAAGAAAACAAAGTCAAATGTTCTCTAGAACTCTCCCCCAAACTTAAATCACACAGTCCCTTGTGTGTATAAAAGTCCTAAAGAGGATCCTAGGCCAGCAAGTCAAGTGCAAAATATGCAATGGTATTTACAATGAAAGGAAGGGATTTGGTACCTCTTTAGTGGTTCCAGTAGTCAGCTACCACATTCCGCATGGTTTCCATGTAGTGGTCGTTGTGTCTCTGACGCTCGAGCTCAGCTTGCTCGGGCGTTTCGGTCGAGTTTTCGGATTGATGCTCGATCGGTTGTTGCTCGAGCGGCTGACTCGAGGTTGCCCCAGCTGCATCAAAAGGCCTTCTGTATGAGAAGGCTGCGGGGTTTGCAGAGGAATGTCTAGCTGGTGCGGATTGCTGCTGCCTTTCATGATCAGTGGACACAGAGGCTCTTCTTGGGCGAGTTGGTGGTGGTGGTAGACCACTGTTTCTTTCAAGAACAGCCACTCTTCTACTTAGATCCTCGTTTTCCTGCCTTCTAGCTTCATCGCTTGCAGTCAGCTTCTTCACCTTCTTCATCACCCATTTGTTCATCTTTTGCAACAAGCCTATGTGCTTGTGTGCTTCTCGGATTGGCTGTCCTTGACGTGGTGGCATCGTGTATTCTTCAAAGCAATACGCCTCATGATCCACTTCAAAGAAGAGAGGCTTTTCCTCCTTTTATAGAGGAGGAAAGACAAAGGGGGAATCTTTTCAAATTCAAAATTTGAACTTGGATTAAATCAAATCTTTTGAATTAAATATAAAAGATATTGCATTAAAGAAAGATTTAACCCATTTTTCGGAGTAAATGTCTCCCCTTTCTCAGCTTTTGGCAGTTATAAGCGTGAAGGCATATGAATAGGTATGATGGCGGGACGCTCGAGCCTGACACTCGAGCATGTTTGGTCGAGTGTCAGTCTGCCAAGTGATGGCTGACACTCAAGTGGGACACTCGACCAGGCGTCATCGAGTGTAGTCCCATCTTGTCGGTTCCGACCCCACCTGTCCTATTTGGGCCCCACTTTCCTGTAAAAAAGTATGAAAAACCTTCCAAGTGCATGTAAGATGAAATAGATGCACGTAAAGATGAAAAGTAACAAGTATACTTAAAGAAATTAAACATGCCGAAAAAATTGAATGTATATACAGAGGATACCTTTGGGATTGCCTCCCAACTGCGCTTGTTTATAGTTTGACGCTCGGCTTCCTCATATTCATTGGAGATGAGGCGGCTCATCGAGCAGAACCGAAGTTCTGTCGGGAATCGTGCAGTTGGCCAAATAAGGCTTAACTCTATGACTGTTCACAGTAAATCCTTCCCCATTGCTGTTGGCTAAAGTGACTGCTCCATAAGGTAGAACTTGTAGTACTTTGAACGGACCAGACCACTTTGATCGTAGTTTTCCGGGAAACAGCTTGAGTCTTGAGTTAAAGAGAAGCACTTGATCACCAACTGCAAGCGTTTTTTGCTAGATCTTTTTGTCGTGAGCTGCCTTTGTGCGATCTTTGTATGCTTTTGAGCAATCATATGCTTCAACTCTGATTTCTTCTAGCTCATGTATATCCATCTGCCTCTTTTCTTGTGCCGACTTGATATCAAAATTCAGGAGTTTAGTTGCCCAAATCGATTTGTATTCTAGCTCTACTGGCAAATGGCAGGACTTCCCATAGAGTAGTTGAAAAGGTGTGCGTCCAATGGGTGTCTTGAAAGCGGTCCTATAGGCCCAAAGAGTATCATCTAATTTGGCGGCCCAATCACGTCTTGACAGCCCAACTATCTTCATCAAAATCGATTTAATCTGCCTGTTAGAGACCTTGACTTGTCCGCTGGTTTGAGGATGATAAGGAGTTACCACTTTGTGTTTAACCCCGTGTTTTCTAAGCAGATTCTTGAAAACTTTGTTAACAAAGTGGGACCCTCCATCGCTGATCACAACTCTTGGTACACCAAATATGGGAAATATTATGTGTTTGAAAAGCTTAAGTACCACTTTTGCATCGTTTGTAGGAGCTGCAATAGCTTCTACCCATTTAGAGACATAATCTACAGCAAGCAGAATGTAGCTGTTCCCTAAAGAAGGAGGCTTAAATGGTCCCATAAAATCGATTCCCCAACAGTCAAACACTTCTATTTCCAAGATTGGATTTTGCGGCATTTCATTCCTCTTGCTTATACTACCCATTCTTTGACAGCAATCACACCTTGATATGAACTCCTGGCAGTCTTTGAAAATCGATGGCCACCATAACCCGGATTGAAGAATCTTCTGTGCTGTTTTGAATGCAGCAAAGTGTCCTCCATAAGTAGATCCATGGCAGTGCTCCAATATTCTCTTGACTTCCTCTTCTGATACACATCTTCTGAATAATCCATCAGACCCTTGCTTGTAAAGATAAAGTTCATCCCAGAAATACTGCCTTACATACCTGAAGAATTTTTTCCTTTGATGATAATTCAGAGTCTTAGGCAGCTCTCCTCCTACCAAATAGTTAACCAAGTCGGCATACCATGGCAGGCAAGTTCCCACAAATTTTGATCCGATCGAGAAACGCCTTTTCTGATTGTGGGTCTGACACTCGAGCAGGTGGTGCTCGAGTGTTTGATGGAAAAACTCAACAGTTGTTCTTCAGACATAGAATCGTTCATTGGAAGGGTTTCTTCCACCTGTATCCTAGATAGATGATCAGCAACGCCGTTTTCTATCCCAAGTTTGTCGACTATCTCTATATCGAATTTTTGCAGCAGCAAAATCCATCTAAGTAGTCTAGGCTTAGCATCCTTCTTTTTCATCAAGTATCTTAGAGCTGCATGATCAGTATGCACAATAACTTTCGACCCAACTAGATAGGACCTGAATTTCTCAAAGGCGAACACGACTGCAAGCAATTCCTTCTCTGTAGTGGCGTATTTCACCTGAGCTTCATCTAGCGTTCTACTAGCATAGTAGATCACATTAAGTCTATCCTTCTTCTGTCCCAGAACTGCTCCAACAACATAGTCACTAGAATTGCACATTATCTCAAAAGGGAGATTCTAGTCAGGTGCTTGGACTATCGGTGCTGTTATGAAGGCTTCTTTAAGTTCGAGAAAAGCCTTGAGGCATTCCTCGTCAAACAAAAAATTTGTTTCCTTGCAAAGGAGACGAGTTAGAGGCCTAGCAGTCTTTGAAAAATCCTTGATGAATCGCCTATAAAATCCTGCATGTCCCAAGAAACTCCTAATGTCTTTGACTGTTTTGGGAGGCTGCAGCTGAACCATCACTTCTATCTTGGATTTATCGACTTCAATACCCTTTTCTGAAATCTTATGACCTAGAACGATGCCTTCTCTTACCATGAAGTGGCATTTTTCCCAATTAAGCACGAGATCTGTCTCAACACACCTGGATAAAACTCTGCACAAATTCGACAAACAAGAGGAGAAGGAAGAACCATACGTAGAAAAATCGTCCATGAACACCTCAACCATCTCCTCAATCAGATCTGAAAATATAGAAGTCACGCAACATTGAAAAGTAGCAGGTGCATTACAAAGACCAAATGACATTCTCCTATATGCAAATGTGCCATAGGGGCAAGTAAAGGTTGTCTTTTCCTGATCATTTGGATGTATAGGGATTTGGAAAAATCCACTATATTCATCAAGGAAACAGTAATATGACTGATTATCCAACCTTTCTAGCATCTGATCGATGAATGGCAAAGGCTAATGATCTTTCCTAGATGCAGAATTCAATTTTCTAAAATCAATGCACATCCAATGCCCTGTAACAGTTCTAGTTGGAATCAAATCATTATTCTCATTCCTAATGACAGTGACCCCTCCCTTTTTAGGCACACAATGTACAGGAGATACCCATTTGCTATCCAAAATAGGGTAAATTATATCAGCATCTAACAGTTTCAAAATTTCTTTTTTAACAACCTCCTTCAAATTCGGATTTAATCTCCTTTGAGGTTCCCTGCTAGAGTAAGATTCATTTTCAAGGTGAATTCTATGTGTGCACAAGTGAGGGGAGATCCCTCTAATGTCAGACAGTGGGCTTTTCTAATCCGTCTTAATTCAGAAAGCAACATATCTAACTCATCATCAGTCAATGCATTATTTACTATTACTGGATAAGTCGAGTTAGATCCAAGAAATACGTACCTGAGCCCGGAGGCGAGCGGTTTGAGTTCCACTTTTGGTGATTTGAGCTCCGACCAGTCGTCATCGGTCTGACACTCGACCTTGGTGTGGTCGAGTGTTGTGGTCGAGCGTTGATTTTCTGAGGCCAAATCGGGATACGCGGGCTCTGCTTGCTCGAGTGTTGAGGTCGAGTGTAATGTTTCGAACTATTTTTCACTTTTCGGTGGTTTGCAAGAGTCCAACAAGCCTTTGTAGACCTCAGTTTCTTCATATACGTATCCATCACAATCGTTTTTTATCAAAGCAGTACCAAGGTGATCTTTCTCTATCAAATCCCCAAACAGATCCTTTGAAAGATCATCTATTTCTTGTACCACGAACAGCTGACCCTCAATGGTCGGTTTTCTCATTATGTCGCTAATGCTGAAAGTCATCTTGAAATCTTTCCCCAGATTGAGTTCAATCTCTCCTTTTGGCACATTGATCACAACTCCTGCAGTGGCTCAGAAAGGCCTACCAAATAGCAAGGGGTCCTTTGGTTCTTCTCCCATATCTAGAACAACGAAATCTGTGGGGATTTCTACTCTTCCAACCTAAACTGGTAAGTCTTCCAGTCTATCAGCTAGTACCAAAGATATCTTATAGGATTTGTACTTGTCGAACCCTAATCGTTTGGTGACTGTTAGAGGCATCAGGCTGACCGATGCCCCTAAATCACACAACCAACTCCTGAATGTGAGAGGTCCCAACGAGCATGGGATTGTGAATGTTCCAGGATCATCAAGCTTCTTAGGCACAACTTTTCTTTGTATAATAGCACTGACCTCATGTGTTAGCACAACCATCCCTTCAACTTCTTGTGTTATGTCTTTGACTGCATCCTTCAAAAACTTTTGATAAGGGGGCATTAGCATAAAGGCATCCAGAATTGGTATTTTTACTTCAACGTTCCTCATCTATTTTTCAAAGAGAGCTTTTTACTTGTCTGCAACATCCTTTTTGAATCTCTGTGGGAAAGGAAGCTGTGGTTTGAAAGGAGGTGGAGCGAACGGTTTTGGGTTTTTCTGTACGTCAGTTGTGTTTTTGGGCTGCGGTTCTGACACTCGAGCAGATGGTGCTCGAGCGTCTTGGTTGAGTGTCAGAGATTTCGGCTTTTCTGTGCTGATTTCTGTCTGTTCTTCGACCAAATCATCCTCCCCTTCCTGAAGGACACTGTCCTCAGTGTTCTCTGTCGTTTCAGCACAGATTAGCAATTCACGGCCACTACGGAGTGTAATGGCGTTGGCGTGATAGTCCTTAGGGTTTTGAACAGCTTTTCCAGGTAGTTGTCCGGTTTGTTTTACAGTTGATGAGGATCCTTGCTGATTCTCCACATATTTGAGACGGGCATTAAGAGTCTCAAACTTGCAGTTGAGGTCATTATGTGAAGCATCAATCTTAGTGTGTACCTCAGCAAATTTCCTTGTTAATTCGGAAGCAGTGGCTGTCAGTCCCTTTAGTATCTGTTCCAAGATGTCCATTACTTCAGGTGTTTGTTGGGGTGGTTGTGGTTCGTATCCAGGTGGTGGTTGGTGGTGTGTTTGTTGGTACTGTTGTTTGGGTATAAATGGTTTGGGTTGTGGTTGTAGGTGAGGTTTGGGCGGGTACACCTGATCGTTTGGGTTTGCTACATTTGTGTTTCTGTAGGAGAGGTTAGGGTTGGGCTTGTAGCTGTTGTATTGTCTGTAGTTGTTGCTTTGATTCTGTACGAAACTGACTTCTTCAACTTCATCATCGTCTTCTTCAACCCGTTCTAATTCACCTACATGGTGTACTTGCTTATGGTGAGCTGAGAGTAACTTGTCCAGTTTGTCTTGTATGGCTTTGAGCTCCTTTCTACTAACCATATCTGAATCTGTTGCGCCTCTAGGAGTTCGATCATAGTCTTCGCTGTATTGGCCATCTGCTTGAGCTAAATTCTCCACTAATTCTCATCCATCATCGACATCCTTATTAAGAAAATTTCCATTGTTGGCTGTGTCTAGCAACATACGTATCTTGGGAATGACGCCTCTGTAGAGAGTGCTGAGAAGAGACTCAGTAGTGAACCCATGATGAGGACATTGTGATTGGTACATCTTGAATCGTTCCTAAGCTTCAGAGAATGTCTCAGAATGGTTTTGCTTGAAACCAGAGATAGAATTGCGAAGTTTCGCAGTTCTGGAGTTGGAAAAGAATTTGCCTAGAAATGCTTGTTTGCAGGCATCCCAAGATGAAATAAACCCTTGTGGCAAGTGTTTTTGCCATAGGTGTGCTTTGTCTCCAAGAGAGAAAGGAAAAAGTAGCAATTTCAGAGCATCCTCACTAACCCCATTTATCTTTGTCAAACTGGTTAGTCTTTCAAACTCATCAAGATGATCCAGCGGATCCTCAGAAGGTAAACCATGAAATTTACTGTTCTGTACCATGGAGATCATACCACTCTTAATCTCAAAGTTGTTGTTGGCGATGGCTGGTGGAACAATTCCATGGCGTTGAGTGTGAATACTAGGAGCATCACCGGCACCATTGTGTCTAACACTCCTAGGACGGGTTCCTAGTTGAGTAGCTTGTACTTGTTCTTCCATGTTCACCTGATCCGTCTATTCTTCGTTCAATCTGTTCCGTTGTTCTCGTAAGTATTCACGAGGCAAACTGTCTATTATGTCAGAGTATGGGATGAGATCTTCACTACCATTGGACCTGGTATTCATGCAAGTGATTTTTGTTGTCTGAAATAACACTCGAGCAGGTGGTGCTCGAGCGTCTTGGTCGAGTGTTTCTGGGGTCTGATCGAGCTTTCTCGAAACAGGAGAAGAGTCAAGGAGCTCGAGCTTAGTTGTTCGAGCTTATTGATCGAGTGTTCTTGAAAGCAGACGAAAACCAGAAACGAGATTAGAATATTGTAATAAAACTTAGTCTCAGGAAAGTGATATTCCTAATTGTAGCTAACTAGAACCCAGTTGGAACCGGCGCCAATTTGATAGACAGGTTTTTACGGTGTTTTCTCAAATACCCTACTGTTTATGTAATCAACTGCAGGACAATATGGTGTCAATCCACTGGGAGAGTAACTAGCAATCAAGATGTAATCTACTTGTCCTAATCTAAGCCAGATTCGATTTAATGAGTAGTGATCTATTCTAGGTGAAAATAAAATACTAAAACAGAGTGCTAAAAACAAGACATAAAAACAGAATGTAAAAACAGAGCATTGAAAATAAAGCAATAGCAAAACAGAATGAAGTGCAAAACCGAATCTCAACCTAAAAGTAGAGTATTAAAATTCACAAAAATTCAATAGAGGAAAAGGGGTTCTCGAGGTTAAGGATCAATGATTAAGGTATTCCTAGGGGTTCCAGACTTGTTTATCAACCTATTTAGATGACCTCTAAGCAAGGAATCACAAAGTAATCACATTCACTCTCGCGCAATGGGACCTCTCATGAAAGACAACCTGACTTGACTCTCGCCCAACGATTGGAAGTTCAAGAGGCTTTAAGTATGGAGCTTACTGAGCCTAATAACACCCTAGACAATCAATCTCTTGAGCTAGGAGATGTTATCTCAACTTAAGCATGTTCAAGTGATTCCCCAAACGCCTCTCGGGGGGGGGATTCACCAAGAGATCGAATTTCAATTGATCAGAAAGAAACAAGCATTAAGAACACTTAAATTAAAGAGATCTAAGACCTTAAACAAACATAAACAAATCTGGAAATCCCTAAGTTTACCCTTAATCTCACCCTTTCCTCAAGAACCCTAGACTAACTTACTCAGAATTCATGAAGTAAAGCATAGACTTAGAATCGAAAATCAATTGCATAAACTTAAAGACTAAAAAATCGTAAATTGCTAAAAGAGAGAGCAGCCAAAATTTGCTAGAAAAGATTGTATATTAAAACTGGAAATTCTAGTACAATTTATAGATCAACAAAAGATCTTAAGTCTTAAAGGAAAAAGGAAAATTACTTAATGAGAAAAAGGGAAAATTCCCTAGAAAGAAAATGGAAAATTCCTTGAAAAGAGAAAAGGAAAATTCCTAAAGAAAAGAAAATGGATAAAGGCCTAAAATAGTTGTTGGGCTTGCACAAGTGGGTATTGATGGGCCTTTTTCGCAAAGAAGCCCAAGAAGTCAACTTCGTCAAAAGTCAACGTTCTGGTCCAAAAATCCACTCGACCAAGTGATGGTCGAGTGTCATGCTTGAGTGTCAGACTCGAGTGCCAAATATTCTAGCTCACATCCTGAACTTCAACTTTAG
The DNA here is from genome assembly GCA_023374145.1 of Lepidium sativum. NCBI lineage: Eukaryota > Viridiplantae > Streptophyta > Magnoliopsida > Brassicales > Brassicaceae > Lepidium > Lepidium sativum. Next base: position 2,299 of record JAKUCM010008592.1, on the reverse strand, counting down.
GCCAGACGATTCCTCATTGGTCTTCTTGTAGTCCGAAATACTCCATGATAAGCTCCAAAAAGTGCCTAAAAATACCTTTTATGCAATGTATGCAATGCCAACACTAAGTATGCAAATTATGCTAAAAGAACCTAAAAACAATGATAATAATGCAAGTATGAATGCAAAACATGCTAAATAATGGCCCTAAAATGTGGTAAAATGCAGACACATCAAATAATCACCGGCCAAATTGAATATTATCTTTTGTGTTTCCTGAATGGACTAAACCCATCTGTACATAAGATGAGATACAAATTCCTGCTTTCGGCAGCAAATTCAGGATAAATTGTCTTAAAATGTTTCCATGCATTCGCATCTGAAGGGTGTGCAATCTCTCCATGTGAATTATGTTCAGCATGCCATCTTATTGCAGCTGCAATACGCTCTAACTGATATAGCCTTTTCAACCTATCTTCCAGTGGCAAATACCACATCCGTTTGTATGGGACCCGATTTCTACCACTTGTTTCTTGAAACTGAGGTTTACGACAAATAAAAATTGCAACATATATGAATCTTCTCTCCAGTAAATCATTACAATTATCGATACATACATCTATCATCTCGTACGGTAACCCAAGTCCGGCGATTAATTTCTAAACCTCCATGTAAGAACTAGGAGCAATATTATCTTTGGGTAGAATCCTGCTAAACAATTTAGCTATCGCATCAACACTGTCTCCGCTAAATTGTAATCTGTCTTGATATTCATCAAGTCAGTTGTAGTCGATAACAAAGATATCCCATCCTCACATCCACCATACAACGACTTCTTCGCTGCATCCAACATATTATAAAAACTTTGTGCTTCTAGATTTGGTTCTTCCCCTCTGTTTATTCCCTCCTCAAAAGCAGGAATATTCTCTTTGAATGCATCGTTCACCATCTGAATTGAACCAACTACGTTTTCGCCATCAACAGTCGAATCCACTCCGGCACCACCATCATAACATTCAATACCACTTCTGACATTAACCATACATTCAACTTCTTCATGTATAGTTCCTCTGCTACCTAAACCATCATCTATATTTGCATTAGTACTAGCAAAATTAACCATAGAAGGATCCTCTCCATGCGAGTACCATACTTTATACCTAGGAAGAAAACCTCTACTATAAAGATGGAGCCAAACTTGTTTTACTGAAATAAATCTCCTATTTTTGCATTTACGACATGAGCAATACATCTTACATGTTTCACGAGTAATGCTTTGATTTCCGGCGAACTCCATAAATTGTTTCATCCCATCTGCATACTCTGCAGTAAGTATTCCCGTTTCTGGATCGTTTCTTTCGGGATCCATCCAAGCCCGAAAATATATATTTGACATTATGTGTTATACTTTTTGAAAAATGAAGGTGTAGCCTCAACATGATCGTTTGTCCTTATAAAAATGCACTTTCATACCGTTTTCGACGGGTATTGACAGTTATACCTACTTTTGGTGATAATTGAAAACAACAAATGGAGAACCTTTTTTACTGGTATCGTCGATACATGTCAGAAACATAACGCTGTCGGTGGTGGTCAGAATGACTGTCGGAAATAACTGAGTGTAACCTTCAACCATCGTCGAAGACGGTCGGTATATGTTGGTTGTTGGTTTTGGTCAGAAATTTCCGACAATTACCGACAGTTGTTCGATATTTGTCAAAGTTGTTGCTTGTTGTCGGTTTTCTTGTCGGAAATATCCAACCGTCACCTTCCTGTCGGAACGGTGGTCGGTATTCGAGCTGTTTTCTTGTAATGAGGGGTATAAGTGATGTAACGTGCTAATGATTTTATATATTTTTAGAAAACAACATTAATGCATATGATATATGAAGAACTTAAGAAATACATTGATGAAATCAAAAGTATAAAGAAATAACTCTTCTTTATTAGTTTAGGAAAATAACTCAAAACCTAAACTCTCAAACTCTTAATTTTCACAACTTATGTCACAACCTTAACATCTCCTTATATAGATTAGATAATGTCCTATTCCCATTAGGATAACTATATTTTGATAACTCCTAAAATATCTCATGCTTATCTAATCTATCTACGTAACTTGTTGAGCAAGTAACTTGATTCAATCTTATCCCAACAATCTCCCCCTTAAGCTTGAAATCGATTTTTTCTTTGTCTTGAACATCAACGAAGTCTCTTGTTTCTTCATCATCCTTAACAATCAACCTGATAAGTCTGTCACCGCTCTTGGTGTATGCCAGCACGGGTACCAACGCTTGATCATCCACCATTGTTGTTTTGT